>JAXIVJ010004960.1:5000-78025 GCA_036785665.1 Chirona hameri
AAATCAGAATTGATAAATGTAAATAAAAAGGCATGTTCCTAGACCAGTTGTCTCGGAAATACAGAAAAGGTAAATATTGGTTCGTATCTTGTCAAAAAGTCAAAAAAAGTTATTTAAAAACAATGACGTCATGAGTTTCTTACACTTAGGGAGCCATCACTCAGTCAAAAATAGAGATATTGCTTTTCGAAATTTGGTTTGGGTATTGTCCATACTCAGTTCTCGCACATATATTCCGGTTTTCTAACATCTAGAAAATTTTGATTTTGTGGTGATTTTTACCAAAAAATCAGTTTTATTTTATTTTAGGGGTCAAAAACGCAGGAATTTCGCAAATCCGAGATAGCGATTTTAAAAAGAATGCCATTTTGTATCTTTGCTGAACTACGATTGCAATCTGCTTCAAAACTGTTCATACGATTTGTCTAATATTTATTGTTTTTCCACCAACATGACGTCATCAATGCATGATTATCTCACCAAATTCTCAACCAATTTCAATTAACTTTTACAGCATACGTATAATTGTTGTAAACTCAGCTACTGAAAATTTCAGTAAGATGCGCCGCATATGTAAACAGTTATTCAAGAAAAACATCAGGGGGGCTGTCAGCCCCCCCCCCCCCCCCCAGGCGAGGGTTAACCTCATTAGTGGCAGGGGAGCAGATTCTGCCTACCCCTCAGGTTTTTCGCAGATATCTCCTGACGGCTAGGAGCAGACCCGTGAATTGGGGACTTGTCATATCAATCCCAATTCAATCTCTATCGATCCCCATTAGTTGCGTTTAAAATCGGTTGATAAACATGCAGCTGTGTTGGATCACAAATACCTCTATATTGGTAGTTTTGCTCCCCTGTTGCCCCCTATCAAACATTTATATTTTTTTCAGAAAATGTAGATCGTGTTGAGGGAATCAAACGCCGTTTGATTTTTAAAAAATCGGACGGGTAGATCTCAAGCAGAGTTCGCCATGGGCTGGGCTGACCCTATGGGCCTGGGCTGGGCCTGGGCTGGGCCTGGGCTGGGCCTGGGCTGGGCCTGGGCTGGGCCTGGGCTGGGCCTGGGCTGGGCCTGGACTGGGCCTGACTGGGCCTGGGCTGGGCCTGGGGCTGGCCTGGGCTGGGCCTGGCTGGGCCTGGGCTGGGCCTGGGCTGGCCTGGGCTGGGCCTGGGCTGGGCCTGGGCTGGGCCTGGGCTGGCCTGGGCTGGGCCTGGCTGGCCTGGGCTGGGCCTGGGCTGGGCCTGGGCTGGGCCTGGGCTGGGCCTGGGGCTGGGCCTGGGCTGGGCCTGGGCTGGGCCTGGGCTGGGCTGGGCTGGGCCTGGGCTGGGCCTGGGCTGGGCCTGGGCTGGGCCTGGGCTGGGCCTGGGCTGGGCCTGGGCTGGGCCTGGGCTGTGCCTGGGCTGTGCCTGGGCTGTGCCTGGGCCGGCTGGGCCTGGGCTGGGCCTGGGCTGGGCCTGGGCTGGGCCTGGGCTGGCCTGGCTGGCCCTGGGCTGGGCCTGGGCTGGGCCTGGGCTGGGCCTGGGCTGGGCCTGGGCTGGGCCTGGGCTGGGCCTGGGCTGGCCTGGGCTGGGCCTGGGCTGGGCCTGGGCTGGGCCTAGGCTGGGCCTGGGCTGGGGCTGGGCCTGGGCTGGCTGGGCTGGGCTGGTGGGCCTGGGCTGGGCCTGGGCTGGCCTGGGCTGGGCCTGGGCTGGGCCTGGGCTGGGCCTGGCTGGGCCTGGGCTGGGCTTGGGCTGGGCCTGGGCTGGGCCTCAACTTTAAGGAAATCACTGGGCTCTGAATGGGTCGGGGCCTGACAATTGTGAAGTAATGCGCGCGTCGCACAAGCTCAGGTCAGAGCTAAACAATATTTGAGCAGCAGTTTACTTACACAGCAACACACTGTTGCTGTGGCTGTGGCTTTTTGTTTTTTTGGTTAGCATAGATGGTTCATTGTTTCACATTTATAGTATACAAGTAATATGCTAAGATAATTATTGTAAATTTGTGAAAATAATTATATGCTTAATCTGAACGGGCCGGACCGTGCTGGGCCTCAAAATTACGAATTGACTGGCTAGTCTGGGGCCTGGGCTTGGTGTTCATGGCCTGGGCCGGGCTGGGCTGGGGGTTGGTGGGCCGTGGCGAACACTGATCTCGATATATCCGGGGGCGAATCTGCCCCCCCCCCTGCCACTAATAGGGTAGCCAGGAGCCTGCCACTAATAGGGTTAAGGAAATCGGCAAGGAATATGTTGAAAAAGTGAAAGAAATTACCAGTGGCTGAGAGATGTGAAAAGCCAAGCTTGAAGGAATAGTTCACCTTTACCATGGGGTTTTGGACTGAGATGGCAGATTTGTAGAGCAGATCTAAAATGGGTTGTGGTGAAAGAATTACCTCCCGTAATTTCGACACAGGACTAGTGGAGAAAAACAAAAGTAAGCAAGTCTGCTTTCTTGGGGGGGGGGGGGGCGATGATTTTGGAACGGGGGGCGCCCCCCCCCCCCGCTTTCGACGCCCAAGGGAAAGTCGACCTAAAAAGTCCGGTTACATGTCAATGGTTAACCCCCGAACATAGAAGTTACCGCGGTTCTGATACTTTACCTTCCTTTTTGAATCGCCTCCCTGTGTCTCCGTATTATTTCCGCGCCGAACGGAGACAACTTCTGGCGACTGCACGTGGCTCCAACCCAGTACATATCCGTAAACGCTATGACGCCTACCACCAACTAGGCTAACCGCTTTTGTCCGCGTTACCTGAATAACATTTAGCGGATCACCGTCACATTAGCGAACACACGTCCCGACTCCGCTGATTGGCCGGCCGGCTGACCTGTCACGTGACCTGTCACGTGACCGGTCAGACTGGGTCGGCGTTGAGTGAACAACCGTTCTCTGGTAACCCAGGCGGCGCGGTAAGCCGCCGTCTTGGAACGGTACGTCAGCTGATGATTCGACGTTCGTACCCCAGCTGAGCTGACCTCAGCAGACATGACCCAGCTGACCTGACCCCAGCTGACCTAACCCCAGCTGACCTGACCCAGCTGACCTAAACCCCAGCTGACCTAACCCCAGCTGAGCTGACCTCAGCAGACATGAACCAGCTGACCTTACCAGCTGACCTGACCCCAGCTGACCTAACCCCAGCTGACCTGACCCAGCTGACCTAACCCAGCTGACCTAACCCCAGCTGACATGACCCCAGCTGACCTGACCCCATCTGACCTGACCCCAGCGGACCTAACCCCAGCTGACCTAACCCCAGCTGACCTGACCCCAGCTGACCCTAACCCAGCTGACCTGAACCCCAGCGGACCTAACCCCAGCGGACCTAACCCCAGCTGACCTAACCCCAGCTTCCCCCAGCTGACCTAACCCCAGCTGACCTAACCCCAGCGGACCTAACCCCAGCTGACCTAACCCCAGCTGACCTAACCCCAGCTGACCTAACTCCAGCTGACCTAACCCCAGCTGACCTAACCCCAGCTGACCAAACCCCAGCTGACCTAACCCCAGCAGACCTAACCCCAGCTGACCTGAACCCCAGCTGACCTACCCCAGCTGATCTAACCTCAGCGGACCTAACCCCAGCTGACCTGAACCCCAGCTGACCTAACCCCAGCTGACCTAACCCCAGCTGACCTGACCCCAGCTGACATGACCCCAGCTGACCTGACCCCAGCTGACCTAACCCCAGCTGACCAACCCCAGTTGACCCTAACCCAGCTTCCCCCAGCTGACCTAACCCCAGCTGACCTAAACCCCAGCTGACCTAACCCCAGCTGACCTAACCCCAGCGGACCTAACCCCAGCTGACCTAACCCCAGCTGACCTAACCCCAGCTGACCTAACCCCAGCGGACCTAACCCCAGCTGACCTAACCCATCTGACCTAACCCCAGCTGACATGACCCAGCTGACCTAACCCCATCTGACCTAACCCCAGCTGACCTAAACCAGCTGACCTAACCCAGCTTCCCCCAGCTGACCTAACCCAGCTTCCCCCAGCTGACCTAACCCAGCTTCCCCCAGCTGACCTAACCAGCTTCCCCCAGCTGACCTAACCCAGCTTCCCCTAGCTGACCTAACCCAGCTGACCTAACCCAGCTTCCCGACTGACCTAACCCCAGCTGACCTGAACCCCAGCTGACCTGAACCCCAGCTGACCTAACCCCAGCTGACCTAACCCAGCTTCCCCCAGCTGACCTGACCCCAGCTGACCTAACCCCAGCTTCCCCCAGCTTCCCCCAGCTGACCCCACCTGACCCCAGCTGACCTGACCCAGCTGACCCCGGCTAACCGCGGTTGTCGGGCTGTCCTGTCACTCCGTGTCAGTGAGACCGTTCTGCATGGTGGCCACCGTCCCGCACCGCTGCACACTGCACCGCTGCAGGTTACACCTGCACATTTCTGGCGACACACCTGACTGAGGTCACCGGGTCGGTCAGTGGTGACACACCGGGGGTTCCCGGCAGTCACCCACGCTGGCTGGGCACGACACGCCCAGTCCCGAACCAGGCGGGAAATTAAACAGCGTGCCTGCCATGTTGTCATGGGAGCCGATGCAGCCGTATCGGCCCACCTTCTGCCAGGCGATCAGAACTGTAGTCATTGTGTTGAAACAGCGCCTGTACTACTGCGCGTTTGCCGCGGATTCTATTTGATAATTATTTTGTATCATGCCGCAGAGCTGCCACAGTGCCCGTAGCTCTTTCAATATTCAGATTCAGTATGTTGTGTGATTGAAATGACTCTGTTTAAGTATCTGCTTCTGTATCAGTTTCTGTATTTGAAAGGCCTATACCTACACATGGAACTTGGAAGGAAACCCTATAGGTATGTTGTGTTCCTTCTAACCATTGGCGATCATGTTCCTTCTAACAGATGGCGAGATCTTCGTCGTCATTCAGGGCAGCAAATGTGTTCCCACTTAACTCAAAAGCATTAAGCAGTTGAGGTCAAGTCAGGTCGAGATCCAACCAGCCAGGGTCAGGTCAGCTGGGATCAGCTCAGCTGGGGTCAGCTGGGGTTCAGGTCAGCTGGGGTCAGCTGGGGTCAGCTCAGCTGGGTCAGGTCAGCTGGTGTCAGCTCAGCTGGGGTCAGGTCAGCTGGGGTTAGATCAGCTGGGTTAGGTCAGCTAGGGTCAGCTCAGCTGGGATCAGCACAGCTGGGGTCAGGTCAGTGGCATACCCTGGATTTACTCCAGGAGGGGGCAATTTTTGATCAGGGGGCATAAGGTACCCCCACCAAAAAAAACTCACCGGATTTGGCCCACTTTATTTTTAGAGGGGCATATTTTCAACAACAACAAAACAAAATATATATAAAAATATATAAAAACATCCATTTTTGCGAAATAGGGCCCATACCACCAAGGGGCCACGTACGAACCTTCAGGGGGGGGGGGTGAATTGCCCCGTTTGCCCCCTCCCCCTTGGGTACGCCTATGGGTCAGGTCAACTGGGGTCAGCTATGGTCACTGGTCAGCCCAGCTGGAGACAGGTCAGCCTGGGTCAACTCAGGACTTTCTTGCTATTTCACCTTTAATACACCTTTTTGCAGCCACATTTGACCGATTCGCATTTGACGGCGCGACAGTCGCTTGAGCCTGTATGCCTGAATCGCTACGATCAGTACATTTAGCGACACTACTCGCCCACGGACTGAATTGTTATGTGAAGGAGGGCAGGAGGAGGGTTCAAACCATTCCGCAAAAGGCAGAACTGACTATCTGCACCTCTGTCAGGATAATTGCATCAGACCAGAACATTTTGTTGACTGTACCTTCCCGTTCGGTGAGCAGATGTGTGCGAACCAGACTTGTCAATGATTCAATGTGAATCGACTACTTTTGATTGAATCATTCTTATTTCAAATGAATGACTCATGAATCGATCCACTTCATGCGCAAACCTGTTGTGAGTCACTGATTGAATCATTCATACAGAGAAAATAGGCTGATTGAATCATTCATTGCTCAAAGAATCATTCTTTTTTGGTCGAACAGCATAAACTGTCCACAAAATATGCCAGCGGCCCAGCATTCATCTGTACCCTGTGGACAAACCAGGCACTTAATGGCCAATTATATGAGCTCTGTGTCCTGAGCTGGAGCCTGTAATTCATCTATGCGTAAAGAAAGCGAGACTTTGTGTCCAACTCCAGTGGGCACAAAGTCACTGTTCAATCAGCCCTAACTAGGTGAATACCTTGGAACTGGTAGGGTTAGGGGTAGGTACCTAAATACTTAGAAAAGGTAACTAACTCATACTTTGGTTCATTAACCACACAGTACACGCACACCTTTTTCACACGAAAAATTATCAAAAGGTACCCACCTTTTCCTAATTTCTAGGCTATACCATATCAAAGACTAAATCATAAACAAACATTTGCATGACCTCCGCATGTCCCAAATATCACTGTCGCATCGGCGCCGCTTTATTCCACATCATGCTTTATAAAAATAAAAAATACCTAATGCAAAATCAAAATAAATGTTCTATTCGCTTAAGAAAGTGAAACGTAGTCATTAATGCTTTTGGAACTTGGAATTTGCAATTATAATAAATATTATAAATATCATTTTATAATCAAAATAAACAACACGTGTGTCCAATTGGCTCACATTCACATTCACATTCGGAAATACATTCGCGGACTATTTGGATTGGCTTCAAAATTGGTACACAGATAGATCACGACCTAGTGATCATTCTGGTAAAATCTTAGAGTCGCACATTCAAAATCAAAGGAGTTAGAGCAGGTCAGATAGGTTTAAGGTCAAACAGCGGACCATTCCGATTTGCATAAAAATTAGCACACTGGTAGGACATAACCTCCTTATCACGCTCATGAAATCTTAGAGTCGTACATTCAAAATCAAAGGATTTAGAGCAGGTCATATGTTTAAGGTCAAACAGCAGACTATTCTGATGTGCATGAAAATTGGCACACAGGCAGAGCATGACCTCCCTATCATGCTCATACAATCTTAGAGTCGCACATTCAAAATAAAAGTAGTTAGACAAAGGAGTCGACACTTCCCTTTAATGTTGAGTGATTGAATCAAGATTGAATCATTCATTATGGTAATGTTGAGTGATTGAATGATGATTGAATCATTCATTATGGTAATGTTGAGTGATTGAATCATGATTGAATCATTCATCATGGTAATGTTGAGTGATTGAATCATGATTGAATCATTCATTATGGTCCGTGAATCACTGTGAATCGACTCATGACAAATATGAATCATTGACAAGTCTGGTGCGAACGAGAGTGGCTCAGCCCTGCAAGCGCTATACCGTTCACATCCCAGCACATCCCATAGTCAGCCAGCGATACGGCAAGTCAACGCTAGCAGTGTTCACTGGGTCATGTTTTCAGCTGATGGAATTCAGCTAAACGACCCAGTCTGAAATGAAATGAAATGATAGAGCGCATCCGGCACAGAGCGCGCGGCGGCATGGCTGGTGAGGGGTGTCCGACGGCGCCCGACGAAACGGTACCCATCATGATACCGCACCGATCGGGTAGGTGGCGAGTGAACGGAAAGTTCAGCGAGCGCACCGATCGGGTAGGTGGCGAGTGAACGGAAAGTTCAGCGAGCGCACCGATCGGGTAGGTGGCGAGTGAACGGAAAGTTCAGCGAGCGCACCGATCGGGTAGGTGGCGAGTGAACGGAAAGTTCAGCGAGCGCACCGATCGGGTAGGCGGCGAGTGAACGGAAAGTTCAGCGAGCGCACCGATCGGGTAGGTGGCGAGTGAACGGAAAGTTCAGCGAGCGCACCGATCGGGTAGGTGGCGAGTGAACGGAAAGTTCAGCGAGCGCACCGATCGGGTAGGTGGCGAGTGAACGGAAAGTTCAGCGAGCGCACCGATCGGGTAGGTGGCGAGTGAACGGAAAGTTCAGCGAGCGCACCGATCGGGTAGGCGGCGAGTGAACGGAAAGTTCAGCGAGCGCACCGATCGGGTAGGTGGCGAGTGAACGGAAAGTTCAGCGAGCGCACCGATCGGGTAGGTGGCGAGTGAACGGAAAGTTCAGCGAGCGCACCGATCGGGTAGGTGGCGAGTGAACGGAAAGTTCAGCGAGCGCACCGATCGGGTAGGTGGCGAGTGAACGGAAAGTTCAGCGAGCGCACCGATCGGGTAGGTGGCGAGTGAACGGAAAGTTCAGCGAGCGCACCGATCGGATAGGCGGCGAGTGAACGGAAAGTTCAGCGAGCGCACCGATCGGGTAGGTGGCGAGTGAACGGAAAGTTCAGCGAGCGCACCGATCGGGTAGGTGGCGAGTGAACGGAAAGTTCAGCGAGCGCACCGATCGGGTAGGTGGCGAGTGAACGGAAAGTTCAGCGAGCGCACCGATCGGGTAGGTGGCGAGTGAACGGAAAGTTCAGCGAGCACACCGATCGGGTAGGTGGCGAGTGAACGGAAAGTTCAGCGAGCGCACCGATCGGGTAGGTGGCGAGTGAACGGAAAGTTCAGCGAGCGCACCGATCGGGTAGGTGGCGAGTGAACGGAAAGTTCAGCGAGCGCACCGATCGGGTAGGTGGCGAGTGAACGGAAAGTTCAGCGAGCGCACCGATCGGGTAGGTGGCGAGTGAACGGAAAGTTCAGCGAGCGCACCGATCGGGTAGGTGGCGAGTGAACGGAAAGTTCAGCGAGCGCACCGATCGGGTAGGTGGCGAGTGAACGGAAAGTTCAGCGAGCGCACCGATCGGGTAGGTGGCGAGTGAACGGAAAGTTCAGCGAGCGCACCGATCGGGTAGGTGGCGAGTGAACGGAAAGTTCAGCGAGCGCACCGATCGGGTAGGTGGCGAGTGAACGGAAAGTTCAGCGAGCGCACCGATCGGGTAGGTGGCGAGTGAACGGAAAGTTCAGCGAGCGCACCGATCGGGTAGGTGGCGAGTGAACGGAAAGTTCAGCGAGCGCACCGATCGGGTAGGTGGCGAGTGAACGGAAAGTTCAGCGAGCGCACCGATCGGGTAGGTGGCGAGTGAACGGAAAGTTCAGCGAGCGCACCGATCGGGTAGGTGGCGAGTGAACGGAAAGTTCAGCGAGCGCACCGATCGGGTAGGTGGCGAGTGAACGGAAAGTTCAGCGAGCGCACCGATCGGGTAGGTGGCGAGTGAACGGAAAGTTCAGCGAGCGCACCGATCGGGTAGGTGGCGAGTGAACGGAAAGTTCAGCGAGCGCACCGATCGGGTAGGTGGCGAGTGAACGGAAAGTTCAGCGAGCGCACCGATCGGGTAGGTGGCGAGTGAACGGAAAGTTCAGCGAGCGCACCGATCGGGTAGGTGGCGAGTGAACGGAAAGTTCAGCGAGCGCACCGATCGGGTAGGTGGCGAGTGAACGGAAAGTTCAGCGAGCGCACCGATCGGGTAGGTGGCGAGTGAACGGAAAGTTCAGCGAGCGCACCGATCGGGTAGGTGGCGAGTGAACGGAAAGTTCAGCGAGCGCACCGATCGGGTAGGTGGCGAGTGAACGGAAAGTTCAGCGAGCGCACCGATCGGGTAGGTGGCGAGTGAACGGAAAGTTCAGCGAGCGCACCGATCGGGTAGGTGGCGAGTGAACGGAAAGTTCAGCGAGCGCACCGATCGGGTAGGTGGCGAGTGAACGGAAAGTTCAGCGAGCGCACCGATCGGGTAGGTGGCGAGTGAACGGAAAGTTCAGCGAGCGCACCGATCGGGTAGGTGGCGAGTGAACGGAAAGTTCAGCGAGCGCACCGATCGGGTAGGTGGCGAGTGAACGGAAAGTTCAGCGAGCGCACCGATCGGGTAGGTGGCGAGTGAACGGAAAGTTCAGCGAGCGCACCGATCGGGTAGGTGGCGAGTGAACGGAAAGTTCAGCGAGCGCACCGATCGGGTAGGTGGCGAGTGAACGGAAAGTTCAGCGAGCGCACCGATCGGGTAGGTGGCGAGTGAACGGAAAGTTCAGCGAGCGCACCGATCGGGTAGGTGGCGAGTGAACGGAAAGTTCAGCGAGCGCACCGATCGGGTAGGTGGCGAGTGAACGGAAAGTTCAGCGAGCGCACCGATCGGGTAGGTGGCGAGTGAACGGAAAGTTCAGCGAGCGCACCGATCGGGTAGGTGGCGAGTGAACGGAAAGTTCAGCGAGCGCACCGATCGGGTAGGTGGCGAGTGAACGGAAAGTTCAGCGAGCGCACCGATCGGGTAGGTGGCGAGTGAACGGAAAGTTCAGCGAGCGCACCGATCGGGTAGGTGGCGAGTGAACGGAAAGTTCAGCGAGCGCACCGATCGGGTAGGTGGCGAGTGAACGGAAAGTTCAGCGAGCGCACCGATCGGGTAGGTGGCGAGTGAACGGAAAGTTCAGCGAGCGCACCGATCGGGTAGGTGGCGAGTGAATGGAAAGTTCAGCGAGTTACATACCTCAGGGAGAGGCAGGGGGCGTCGCCACAGATTTTTTACTGGCTGGGGGGGGACGCAGTCACAGTCGCAGTCAAAAGCAAATGTTGTTGACCGGGGGGGGGGAGCAACACTGGCGGATCTAGGGTTCGAGTCGAGTGGGGGGGGGGGGGTATTACGCTCAGCTTCATCTGCGAAAAGTTGTTGACCGGGGGGAGGGGTAGCGTCGGGTCGTCAGCGTGAAGAGAATCGTTCGGTGAGCGGGGAGGTGGGGGGGGGGGGGGGGGGGTGACGTCGGGTCGTCAGCGTGAAGAGAATCGTTCGGTGAGCGGGGAGGGGAGGGGGGGGGGGGGGGGGGGGTGACGTCGGCCCGTCAGCGCGAAACAGTCGTTAACCGAGGGGGAGGGGGTCCCCTAATTACCTCACGCCCCGCTGGGATATTCTCAGCCGAACATGCTCCCTGGTTATCTTCCGATCCAATAACCGCAGCGAGACGCACAAGGCGGCAATCGAAAGCTCTCAATGAGACGCATCTAAAGCGTACGCAAAATTTTCAAAATAAGGTCACATATCAGGTCACAGCCAGGTCAAGGATCAAAATCGAGGTATTTGAGTTAAAAGGCCATATTTTCCACCCAAAGCCTTATATTGCGACTATTCTCGCACAAAGTGTTCACAAAGGTATAATTAATTTCCCACATAAACGAAAGTGAAATTGTAAGCAAAGGTCAAGGTCAAGGTCCGGTCACAAAAGATCACTATTTGCAAGAGCGACACATGTTCTATGGGTTATTTTACACTTATAATTCGATAGTAGCAGCCATTACCACAACCTGACCCCATATAATGGCCCTCAGGTCAAGGTCAGGTCACAAAGAAAACATTTGAAATTGATTAATCTAAATAAAAAAGACATGTTCCTAGACAAACAGGTTTGGAATATGAAACGGTACGGCAGCACACGTGCGCATTGACTGTTCCAATAATGAGCAACACATTCAATAGTTTTACCTTGGTTATACCCTAGTATGCATAGCTTTAGGAACGTTCAGCTGCTGCACAAAACTGAACTGTGAAAAGCTGTGAACGTTCAGCTGATGTACAATGTACAAAGTAAGATGGCGCTTCCCTGGGACAAACTACATAAACAAATAAGATTTATTAAATTGTTCATGATCTCCTTTCTCGAATCCGCCAAAAGGGAGAACGTCCATCGTATAAATTAATGCTTACATCAATATTCGTTGATTACGGAAGACTTCGCCGGCGCAAATTATGCCGACGAAAAATATGAATTGTAACTTTGTACACTAAGTTAAATTATCACTTTCATGTGCATATTTTTGCTCACAGTTAAATTTATTTGATGTAACTATCCAATGGTGAAAACCTGATCTCAATCGGGGCAGTGGTTGTATAGTTATTAGCTTCCGAAAAGCGTCTGTACGGCCGTGTCGGGCCGGGCCGGGTCCAATGTAATTGTGTCTAGTAAGTTGACGAGAAACCTCACGGGCGCTTCGCGCCCGCTCGGTAATTAATTGGTAATCACCAACAAACTGATATTTTACACCACACTCACAGGCAGGCCAGCACCTCAAGGCTCAATGACAGCCAAATCACTTCTTTCTCTCGCGATTTCTGAATTTTTCGATTCCCATGTTAAACCTATGTGCGACGTTTGACCGCGCCACGCGCCACCCCCGGCACGGATCGACACCAGCATGATGCACGAGTCTGCACCGCGATCCAAACGGTAGCCAAAATAACAGCTCTCTAAGCCTAACCATCTTTTAGCACCAACACGTCAAAGTGTGACAACAAACGCTCAGAATGTCTACGCTATAATACCTATGGGCGCAAGGGCGAATCCAGCCGGCCGGTTTTTTGTGTGGGGGGAACCTTTTTAGCAGACCTTACCTACCCCCAATTTCGAATTTCTTCCCGGATTTGGATCACTTTATTTTGCAACCACACGATTTCTAATTATTTATTTATTTTGATTGTTGTGCTTGTTTAGCTTTTCAACCTTTTGGGATATCGAAAAGGGCTGCAGCTTGTCAGCAACTGTCAGCTTGCAGTCCGACATTGCCTTACACTGAGCAAAACTATGCCAATTGTCAGCTGTACCCAGGGGCGTCACCGATAATTTTTGAGTGGGGGGGGGGGGGGGGGTCGGCTGAAATGACTAAACAATGTACCCCATTTGTATGCGTGTTAAGCCTTTGCAGCATTTTAATGTGGACTTTCATGTTATAGTAGGTACTTGTTATGTAGCGCCGCGGAATTTTTAAGGGTTTGCCTGATAAAACCCAGAAACATAGGCGGTGGGCCTTGTAGATAATAAGAAGCTAAACATGCTATTCATTCAATTCACCGTTACAACGAATCGAAGACGATGGCGATGGCTTCGTTATGACGATGGCCACCGATGTGACGCCGCGAAGCGGCGTGGAAATTTTAATTTTAGGTCGTGGAAAACCAAATTTTGATATTGGAACCAGACTCAGGTAACCCCTATTCCTGGTTGCACATCTCGGTATGATTAAAATATTGAAATTAAGGTAGTTTTTAATATACATATTCTTCGGATAGTAAATCACGATGACCGGTGGCAGTCAGCGCTCAATTGTACATATGATAATATTAACTGTATACATATGTACCGAACTGTAACAAACAACTGGTAACAGTGCAAATGGTTTGAAAGCAGCAAGAGGCAGAACGACTTTTCCGCACATAAATGGTCCCTGCGGATCTGGAGGAGCCTGGGGCGAGATGGCTTGGGGAGATGGTCCTGGCCTGATCTCACTATTAGCTCTTCGGTCCAGCAAGTTGGGCACCGCTGGGGCAGCTTCCGAGTGCCGATGTCCGCGTCTTTGCGTTCGCGTCGCCTTTATTCGGAACTCGGCAGACTAGCTAAACATGCAGCCCGCTTGAAAGTTAATATTTTATGGCTGGAGTGGGCCCTGGGGCAATTAGGTACCACCAAGGAGAGACTGTCAGTCACTTAATGAATTCATTTTCCCATTTTCCAAATTTGTATAAGCAATTGCGTATTGTATCATGCCGCGAAGCGGCGCCAAATTTTCAAGTTTTCACTGTGGATAGCTGGATTTCGACTGCTACAAAGGCAATTTTTACAACTGTACGTCCGACCGTTGGGGGGGGGGATAATAGTCTCAGGGCCTTGGAGGGGGGGGGGCATGGTCCCTTTGCCCCCTCCCCCTGGATCCGCCCCTGTATGGGCGACGTTTGCACGCGCCACACGCCACCCCCGGTCGGATTGACACCAGAATAGTGCAGAGTCCTCTCTGCACCATTCTGGACTCTGGACAGAGTCCAGAGTCCAGATCCGAACGGTAGCCAAAATTACAGCTCTCTACGTCCAACCATCTCTTAACACCAACACGTCAAGGTGTGACAGAACATCACACGAACATCTGCCTAGTAAAAAAAAACCGGAAAATTCAGAAATCGCGAAAAACTGGCAAACTCTGCGTCGATCCCGGGCCGATAGCTCGCCAGCCGGGGGTCGCAGCGGCATGCGATAAACACGCTCCGATAGAGAACAGATTGGTCTGGCGTATAACATGTCGTTCAGACCGAAGCGCGTGCCACGTGCAAAGTTGTGACCCTTAACATAAACATTTAATTTTAAAGCATGTGTCAGTATTAAAACCAGTAAGGCGCCGTAGTTGGCGATGAACGAGCGAGCGCGAAATAAATGTATGGTGAATTTCAACCCGATCGGGCAAGTAGTTCCTGAGGTACAACAAAAGGTTGCACGTGCGCACGTGCAGAGGCACCCCACCCATGACTTGTGGGTTGTATTTCATGCTATGTTGCATGCCATTCTACCTTGTGCTGCTTCTGTACATTGTATTGACGCGTGGTCACGAGTTATTGTTTATGAAGACCATACGGCACTGGCGGCGCCACCATATAGGAGGCAGACTGCCACCCATGCCGTGAAGGCATTGCCACCCCTGAAATCTGGGCCACCGTCAAATTTTAATGTTGCTTTGGAGTCAACATTTTGGATTTCTGCCGCTAGTGCCGGATCTACGGTTAGTCAAAATGGTCAATTTTCCCCCACCCACGCACAAACACTTTTCCCGGACATCTCTTCCCCCGCTCAGCAACCTTTCGCTGACGGTGCCCTGTTGAGGGCTTCCCCTCCCCTCCCCTCCCCTCCCCTCCCCTTCTTTTTCGAAATTTTCGACGAAATTGCTTTATTTTTCACAGAAGACGTAAACGTGATTTATAAGAAGGTACACGAAGTTTCACATTGACAGCGCTATTCGTTTTTGAGCTATTACGAAAATTAATCAGGGGGGGTGTTAAACGCCCCCCCCCCCCCCAGTCAATGGCCGGTTAAGCACGTAAGGAGGTGAGCAATTGTAATGTGAATGGTGTTGTGTTATTTTTTTACCGAACTGGGCTGTTATGCCGCGTCGAGATAGGCTGGGCAGTACGGGAGGCGAACGCCGCCACCCAGCGTCAGCGAGCGTAACCGCGAGCGGCGTGCCACCCAGGGCAAGGCGGAAACAAATGGAACAACAGGGTGCGGGAATGGGGAACGATAATGAGGTACGGTAACGGGAACGGGGCACTGGAACGAGGCACGGGAACAGGCACAGGAACGGACACGGATACTAGCACGGGCGCACGGGAGAGTGTACGGCACCGGAATAGGCACGAAACGGGCATCGGTACGGGATACACGAACAGGTTACGGACACCGAGTAAGGGAACGGATAGCGGGAACGTATGAGCGGGAGAGCTAAGTTTATGAAGTGTCCCGTGGACCAAAAAGGTGCCGCGAGCGCTTGAGACTAATGTACCGAGATACATGAACCATATGACTGCGCATTGCGCAAATATGCCTTCAGGCGGTCAGCGCGCGCCCTCAGGCGGCCAGACTGTCCCCTCAGGTGGCCAGAGCGCCCCCTCAGGCGGCCAGAGCGCCCCTCAGGCGGCCAGAGCGCCCCCTCAGGCGGCCAGAGCGCCCCCTCAGGCGGCAAGAGCGCCCCCTCAGGCAGCAAGAGCGCCCCCTAAAGCGGCAAGAGCGTCCCCTCAGGCGGCAAGAGCGCCCCCTCAGGCGGCAAGAGCGCCCCCTCAAGCGGCAAGAGCGTCCCCTCAGGCGGCAAGAGCGTCCCCTCAGGCGGCAAGAGCGCCCCCTCAGGCGGCAAGAGCGCCCCCTCAGGCGGCAAGAGCGCCCCTCAGGCGGCCAGAGCGCCCCCTCAGGCGGCCAGAGCGCCCCCTCAGGCGGCCAGAGCGCCCTCTCAGGCGGCCAGAGCTCTCCTTGGCCTTGGCTTTCCCTTGGAATCCCCAGCCCCCGCCGAACACAAGCGCCCCTGGGCTGAGTTTGGGAGAGGACAACTCCCCCGCCCCCCTGCCCCCTCTTCCGCCGCCACTGGCCGTGATCGGATATCACTGAGCCGGGCCGCAAATTCCCGAAGTCTAATAACCATTCGCACTCGGAATTGGAGATGACTTCATAGCTGCTGGGCGAGTCCATTATACCACCGGGGGAGGTTGGCACCTCCCTGAATGGGATGCTGGGTCGCGACAATTAAGGCCCTATAAGCGACAATAATCGAAGCGATCGCTGTGTGTGATGCGCTTAGCCTCGGTGCGCACCATATGAAACATATAGTGTATTCTCGTTACGGCGCGGTCGTCAGGCAGAAGTGCATTTGATCTCCGTTTACATGTCAGATCCGTAGGCAACAGTACCTGTATTCGGAGTCTGTATTATATTTATATTGCTTTGTTTATACTTGAAAACAGGCGGTCGACCAAAATAGCAGTGTTAGACAATTATTCCCTGAATATTTCGATAATACGTATTTATTTCGATCGCATACGTAATATTAGAAGGTAAGGCGTTGCATTTTAAATACGTAATTTTCCACCCAGAGATTCCATGAAACGAGCACGGAGCAATGCCAGTTCAGTTGACACGTGCGACAACTGTGTTTAGAAAGCGGAAAACGCGTTTATATTTCAACCTCGGTTTTCTATTACCTGTCGAGGCGCGCCAATAGAAGTTAATAGTAATTTTGAAAGACATGTATTTTTCGCCATCGTGACAGGAAACAGCTGGCGACGCCGCAGTATCACGTCCAGATAAAACCACGAAGCAATTTTCATCACCATCAATTTGCAATTATTTTAATTACGAATCGTCGCAAACAACTCAAGTGCCGTATCCAATTCAAAACAACTCAAACCGTCGGCAGTACTCCATAGCAAACAACAACGCGCAGCAACCAAAACGCTGGCGCTCAGCGTCTCCAGAACTCAAACGGAAACGACGATCCAACGTAGATCACAAACTCTCGTAACCTGCTCGGAGTGGTCAAATCGCCTAATGACTCTACCTTCTATATACGGCCTTTCCCACAGGATCCAACACCAAAATGGCCTCCAGATCCTCCAGATTAACCAATGAGCATGCGCAATAGGTAGGGAGACTGTGACGTCACAGTGACGTCACATCCAAGTGAATTTGACCAATCAAATGAATTGGTGCGAATGGTTATTAGACTTCGGGAATTTGCAGCCGGGCCGCGGCGGCAGTCATCTTCACGCCGTGCTCGGATACAGGAGTGAATACAGGAGTGGATACAGGAGTGGATACACGAGTGGATACACGAGTCGGGAGCTGAGTGGACCCGGCATGGTTTCTTGTTATTTATCCGGTTACTACAGAAAGACAGGTATAAACGCCCAGAGGCACTGGATCGGTTCTATTCCGCTATCGAAATGACGGAAATATGACCCAATCAGATAAAACATTTTAACAACACATAACAACACATAACAACACAGCTAACAACACAACATCCTGAGGTGCATCCGGCGAAGCACTGTTCGCGTTTTAGCAACATTATCCCCGATTCTTTCCTTCCTGTGACCAGTCGCAGATCTATGTTGCTGGGCGGAATTTGCCCTGCTTGTCTAATATTTGCACCCGAGCAAGTTTAATGTATATACGTCGCCGACATCTGACCAGTCGCCCTGCTATCTATCCACTGTCACACTGACTAACGCCAGAACCTACTTCCGGTCTGGGAAACGCACCACGCGAGCAGGCTAGAACGGTTTCCAATAACCCGCTCCCTGACAACGATATTGGTCGCCGACTCGCCCGATGTAGCCAAGCTGGCAGTTATTGACCTCGCCTCCCTCAGCCCACGTGTAGTGACCTCGCCTCCCGCAGCCCACGTGTAGTGACCTCGCCTCCCGCAGCCCACGTGTAGTGACCTCGCCCCCCGCAGCCCACGTGTAATGGCCTCGCCTCCCGCAGCCCACGTGTAGTGACCTCGCCTCCCGCAGCCCACGTGTAGTGACCTCGCTTCCCGCAGCCCACGTGTAGTGACCTCGCCTCCCGCAGCCCACGTGTAGTGACCTCGCCTCCCGCAGCCCACGTGTAGTGACCTCGCCTCCCTCAGCCCACGTGTAGTGACCTCGCCTCCCGCAGCCCACGTGTAGTGACCTCGCCTCCCGCAGCCCACGTGTAGTGACCTCGCCTCCCGCAGCCCACGTGTAGTGACCACGCCTCCCTCAGCCCACGTGTACTGCCATGAAGCACCATGCGGCCACTCCAGTCGGCCTCTTGTGCAACATACAGGGACGTATCCGCACACCTCGGCATTCTCGGCGGACATGGCGAGCCATGGTGACGCCAGGGGCCCGCGTGACCCTGGTGACCCCATGGCATCTCCACGCCGGGAAGGCCTGAAGGCTCTCTCCGCGGCCCCGATAGCTTATCGCGCGCAGACTCGGCGCCGGCCCGGCGAACAGCGGCAGATTACGGCAAGTGGAGCTGATAGAGGCAATGTGGCCTGAACTGGTGCAAACTGGATCGGCCTGGTCGGGCCCGCCCGCCGTGTGCGGGCGCCATACGTCATACCGGCGCCATACGCCATACGTCATACCGCCGGCGCCATACGTCATACCGCGGCGTCGGCCTGATCCTTCACGGACGAGGCTCGCGGTTTGAACTTTGTACCTTCCGTTGTTCACCAGTGGCGATGGGCACCGAGCTTTAGTCGGGTTCACTGCGCGGAGGAAGGGAAGGGGCGTGGAAGGGGATAATTATAGATTAGAGTCGTTATTGTCATTTAATTGACGTTTAGTGTTGAATGATTAGAGGGAATTGTGGCGACCGTAGTAGTAGTAACATTCGATGATTGTTTGAAATCATGATACCTAATAATTCAGTTGGTGCGAAGCTCCGGTCTGCCCCGGAAGTGAACAAACCGGGGCGGGCCGCCCCGTTTCCGACCGGAACTGAGCGCGGCGCTGCCCCCCACCCAAGGCCATAACTCCCACCCATCACCACACATTGCAGCGGCAAACCCGGTCCGTGCTCCTCTCCGCCAGGTGGCGGTACCATCAACCATTAGAGACCCGGGTCCGTGCGAGCCCCATGCAGGCTGAGGTCCAGGGCCACCGGAAGTTATGACGTCATAGTACGCCATCAGTCACAATGCAAACTGAGAGCAAAGCGGCCCAGAGTCCAGACACAGTGCAAACTGAGTGCAGTGCGTGGGTGGTGGGTATGTTGGCACGCGGGGCTGAGTGGTCTGCTACATCCAGCCATTCCGGTCCAAACAGTGAACTGAACACTCCAGCCATTCCCTGCTGAAAATGTGAACAGCCAGTGATCCAGCCAGCCTGGCCTGAACCGTGAACACTCCAGCCCGTTCAGACTAAACAGCCAGTAATCCGGCAGTCAGGGTTCAACAGGGTCTCTCCACCGTCTGTCTGAGAGGACCACGTCCCGCCTGAAGGAACCACGTCCCGCCTGGGGGGGGGGGGGGGGCACGTCCCGTCTGAGAGGTCCACGTCCCGTCTGAGGGGTCCACGTCCCGTCTGAGGGGACTACGTCCCGGATGAGGGGACTACGTCCCGCCTGAGAGGACCACGTCCCGCCTGAGGGGATCACGTCCCGCCTGAGAGGACCACGTCCCGTCTGAGAGGACCACGTCCCGCCTTAGGGGATCACGTCCCGCCTGAGAGAACCACGTCCCGCCTGAGAGGAACACGTCCCGTCTGAGAGGACCACGTCCCGCCTGAGGGGATCACGTTCCGCCTGAGGGGGGGGGGGGGACGTCCCGCCTGAGAAGACCACGTCCCGTCTGAGAGGACCACGTCCCGTCTGAGGGGCCACGTTCCGTCCGAGAGGACCACGTCCCGTCTGAGAGGACCACGTCCCGTCTGGGGGGATCACGTCCCGTCTGAGAGGACCACGTCCCGTCTGGGGGGACCACGTCCCGTCTGAGAGGACTACGTCCCGTCTGAGAGGATCACGTCCCGTCTGGGGGGACCACGTCCCGTCTGAGAGGACCACGTCCCGTCTGAGGGGACCACGTCCCGTCTGAGGGGACCACGTCCCGTCTGAGAGAGTCACGTCCCGCCTGAGTGGGTGGGGGGGGGGGGGGACCACGTCCCGTCTGACAGGGCGACGTTTCGTCCCGGAGGGTGATGACTGGCATACTCAGCGCAAACGATGCCGGAATTAGACCAATGGGCGCACCCTGATCCCGCAGATGAGCTGAAATGAAAGAACGGCACCCCCAGGCACGCCTCCACACCCACACACACAACCGCCAACTGAACGTAAACCGCGCGGAGAACGCGAGATGAAGGAACGAGACGGTGGTCGCTGATATGGTTCGACATTTGCATATTATCTTAGTCTTTCGGTCGGGCAAAGGTGCAGTCCCGATCGCTATCGGTCCACTTGTCAGTTGTTACATATATGTATTCATTTTTGTTGACAGAAGTCTCATTGGCAGACCGGATATAGTAGTCTAGACACGATAACGGCAGAAGGACCGATGGCTGTGAGGACCTTGGACAGAATGAGCATTCTTTACTGATTGAATAAAAACGACGTAAAACATACCAGTAAGGCGCCGTAGTTGGCGATAAACGAGCGAGCGCGAAGGAAATGTATTGTGAATTTCAACTCGATAGAGCAAGTAGTTTCTGAGATACAAAAAAGGTGCGCATGTGCGCACGTGCAGAAGCACCCCACCCCTGATGTAGGAAATTGGCGGCTGGAGGTCCCTAGCCATACACCAAATTTGTACACAATCGGCTCAGCCGTTCCTGAGATATATAATAGGGATGTGCACATGCGCACGTACAGAGGCACCCCACCCATGACTTGTGGGAAAGCGGCGGCGGATGGTCCCTAACCACACACCAAATTTGAACACAATCGGCTCAGCCGTTCCTGAGATACAGAAGAGGGGTGTGCACGTGCGCACGTGCAGAGGCACCCCACCCATGACATGTGGGAAGGCGGCGGCGGAGGGTCCCTAACCACACACCAAATTTAAACACAATCGGCTCAGCCGTTCCTGAGATATAGAATAGGGGTGTGCACGTGCGCACGTGCAGAGGCACACCACACATGACTTGTGGTAAGGCGGCAGCGGAGGGGTCCCTAACCACACACCAAATTTGAACACAATCGGCTCAGCCGTTCCGGAGATATAGAATAGGGGTGTGCACGTGCGCACGTGCAGAGGCACCCACCCCTGATTTGTGGGAAAGTGGCGGCTGAGAGGTCCCTAACCACACACCAAATTTGAACACAATCGGCCCACCCGTTCCGGAGTTCTTGCGAGAAAACACTTTTCAACACCCCTCACGTGGCACGCGCCACATGCAGTGGTAGTGACCCACATGAGTCGGCACTGGTCTCACACAGGTTTGGTTGGATGGGGCTACTCAGCAAAGAAACCCGCTTGTCAATCGGACGTGCGGTTGCAGAGATATTAGCTTCTCAAAAGCGTCGCCACGGGCCGGGTCGGGCCGGGTCGGGCCGGGTCGGACCGCTAATATTCAGATTTTTCCCATATACCACGGAAGGACGAGCGAGCGCGAAGCGCTCGCTCGTAACCATGCATCCCATTACAGGCAGGATATCCCAGAGTACTTATATCAATGGCTATCCATTTCCTTGGAGCGATTCATTATACATATTACACTCAGAAGTCTCAGGTACGGGGCCGATCAGTGCAAGCGAGATTCCAAGCATGCTAGTGAAGCAAGCGGCCAAGGCGATCTACAATATGTAGACCTCAAGTCCCATAACCACCCATAACCTAGCATTGCCTCGGCTGGTTCCGAGACGTGGATGGGCAAACGGAAGCTTTGCTTTCGGTCAACATCACATTTCCTACCCAGGTCGTCTCCCAAGTCCCAGCCCCAGGAGCGAGCTGGGCCTCGTTTCATAAAGCGGCGTACCCTACGAACCTACGTAGTTGACGCCGATTTTGGCGTAGCCTACGCCAATTCCGTTTCATAAAGAAATATCCGACGTAAGCTACGCCATTGAAACTACGCCGCTTCATTTACGTCAACACACCGAATTGTTCGTAAGTTACGGCATTTGCGTTTCATAAAAGGGCGTAGCTTATGTCAAATAATATTTCAGGGCCTTGATTTTCGGTAAAAAGCAACGCAAGGATTTGTTGCGTTGTTTTAGTGCTCCGATGGCCTTGAAAGTTGTTTTGATTGCATTGCTGGCATATTTTGTGAGCCTGGCGGCGATATTAGAGGCTGGTCTGATGATTTTACATTGAAACTTACTTCAAGAGCATAGAGCAAGAGCATATTTATGTGAAGCAAGAAACTGAAGTATTAGTTGAATCTCTGAAGAATTTGAGTGTCTCAAATACCATGTGGACCACCTCATGACATACATGTGTTTGTAAGAATTGATTTATAATTCACTGTAGTCTCATCATTTGTGCAATGTTGTAATAGATGGCAAGCATTGTTTTCAATAAATTAACATGATTTACAAGACTTCTCTGACTAGTAGTAGTGAGCAAGATGATAGCGTAATGCCGACTGGCAGTTGGGTAGACATAAAGACATAAAAGAAAAGTGCAACAAAGAGCCTCTTGGGCCCATCCGAGGTTGCACCCCACCCCACCCACCCCCCCGCTCCACCAGTCTCGCCCCTTCAAATCACCTTACTCTACCTGCATAAAAGAAGGCTAATCCCACGAGTATTTATGAACTAATCCCTTCTCTGTAAAGTATTTATCTAATCTAATTTTGAAGGAAGCAAGTGTCACTGCATCAGCGACATCCCCTGGTAGCATATTCCAATGTCCTACAACCCTTCTACTGAAAAATGACTGTCGTAGCCTAGTCCTACTTTGTTTCATAATGAGTTTATGCTGATGACCTCTACCTCAATTTTCCCTATTGAACTCAAACATACCCTTTAAATATCCAGAATGCTGACTATTTACAAATTTGAAGACTTCAATTAGATCTCCTCTTAGCCTTCTATATCTAAGTGAAAACATACCCAATTTCTTTAATCTATCTTCATAAGGTAAACTACCAAGACAATTAACCATTTTTGTTGCCCTTTTTTGAACTCTTTCTAACAACCAGCAATCTTTCTCATATGTTGGAGACCAGGCTACACATTTGGAGTATTGTACACAATACTCCAAATGTGGTCTAACGTATGCACTATCATATATCATACTTATGGTGATTTTTCATGGTTATTTGTATTTGGTTCTTTTGTACATTAGCCATGCTAATAATTTGAACATAATATGTAACATTTATTGACCATGATACAGGGAGACACAAGCATGGCTCACAGGTAATTAAGCCACAAACATACAAGTTCACCAGTTCAAGTTGTTTTATTTTCATGAGCTCATGTTTTTAGGTAAGCTGTGAATTGGCCAGGTTAACATGTATACTGGAAAAAAATGCTCACATTTCATGCCTTGCCTGAGTTGTCAAAACTCACTCAGTAAAACTCACATTTATTTAGTATTTATCATGCAATACCAAGGCAAAACTCAAACAAGGATGAGTTTTGCCTGAGTATTTACGTGAGTTGTCATAACTCACGACAGTAACATTCAGGCCCTTACTAGCAAAACTAACCCTTACTAAGGTAATAATCATGTAATGCTAAGCCTGCCCTAAGGTAAAACTCATGCAAACTAAGGTGTAACTAACCCTTACCAATGTCAATACTCAGGAAATGTTAATGCAAACCAAGCCTGGGGTTTGTTTTATTTCTCTGGCATTACCAATGCTAATACTAATATGATTACTAATGCAATACTAATGACCGTCACACATTGGACAATACAGCAGATACTGTGGCGAGACATAGATGTGTTGACGCTGCAATCTTCTCCACTGATACACAGCTTCTGAACCCTGCTTTAGCCAAGCTAAGTAGCTGTTGGATAGCTCTGTTGTTTTGTGTATTTTTTTGAGGAACCACATTATATTTAGATATAAGGATTAGATATTTAGTTTTGTGGATCGTTTAAGTATTATTTTTAAGCATTCATAGTTAGCTGTTACCTCTTACTTGCTTTTTAAAGGACTTTTCATTCTAGCTTGTGTGCGCCAAAATTGTCTTAGTCTTATTTTTGTGTTATTAGTTGCAGGGTTGGATAAGTAGATATTTTAGAAAATTAGGGATAATTAAGGTGTATTTAGTATTCAGTTTATTTAAGGATTAGATATTTAGTCTAGTATTAGGTGCACTCATAGCTGATTTGTGTTACTAGCTTTACCTAGATCTAGTTAAGGTTTAGAAGAAGAAAAAACAAACAAAAAAACAAAAAAAGTTAAGTTAAGTTAGTAAAGTATTGAGAAGTGCATAGTACCTAAGTTATATACCTAAGTTACTAGTGTATTCAAATGAGCATGACTAGGATGCAGGCGAAGGTAGCAGAGCTAGAGGCCCTCCAGGCTAGAGAAGCGGAGCTTGAGGCGCAGTTAAGTAAGTGTAGGTGTAGAGATGAGCCGCAGGAGGGTGTAGCTCCTGACCAAGGAACGTATGCGCAGATTGTGGTTAGGGGGTCAGAAAAGGAGCCTACAGGATCAGGGACCAGTGGTAGTTCTGATAGGGGCATAAGGGAGGAGGATAAGGCAAAGGTGGATAGTGCGGCTGGGGTTTGGAAGTGTGTTGGAGGGTCACGTTTCTGGAGACCCAACATTGTGGAAAGTAATGCTAGGGCCACAGACAGTAAGGATGAGGAGGGGTGCTGGGTAATGGAGGGTGGTAGCAGAATCTGGAGGAGGAAGAGGGAAGGGGATCAGGAGGGATGGACAAAAGTTCAGGGTAGAGTCAGGCAGTACAGCCCCAGGGAACATCAGCAGGTTACACTAGCAAATAGGTTCAGTGCGTTAGAGTCAGCAGCTGAAAGTGACAGGGAACAGATTCAGCATTTAGTGGTTGGGGACTCAAGGGTAAGGCCCTTAAGGCGAACATTCTGTGGGAAGAGGGACAAATGTATAGTCAAACCGGGGGCAAAAGTAGTTGATATGGGCCCTGTCATTGAGGCAGAACTTGGTAGGAGTAGCCCGGAGACAGTTATAATACAGGTGGGGGTGAACAACATAGGACCTAGGCAGAGTGTGAGAATAGTAGCGGAGTACCGGAGCCTGCTGCAGAGGTTGAAGGAGTCCAGGAAACCAGTCATTGTGACTGGCATCCTCCCTCGCTGTGGAGCCAGTGAGGAGTGGTACTCGAGAGCTCTGTCTGTGAACAGCTCAGTTCAGAACTTATGTTCAGCTATGGGGCTTAGTTATGTAGACTTATGGGATCAGTTCTATGAGTGGCATAGGTACTATATGAAGGATGGGCTTCACTTATCGAATGAGGGGGCAAGGGCTTTGGGAGATGCCTACAGAAGTGTCATTCAGGGAAACTAGGTAGGAGGGGGGGGGGGGTTCAGGGACGCTAGTACTAGGGCATCAGGAAGTAAGCATTGGTAGAAGTTCATGTCAGAATAGGACAGTAGATCATAATTCCCTCAGAATTAGTAGAGTCAGCTCAAAGTATAAGATCACATGTGTGTTGCTGAGTGCCCAAAGTATTAGGTCTAAATTTGATGAGTTTGAGTGTTATGTTGCCCTTGAAAAGCCTGATATCATTTGTGTAACCGAGACATGGGTTAGTGAGGGGTATAATAGGGATAGGCTACAGGATTTCGAGTTACAAGGGTATAACATGTTCTCATACTGCAGAGAATCACGGCAGGGAGGCGGAGTGTTTGTATATGTAAATAGCTTGTACTGCACTACTAGAGTTGATGATTCTAGTAAAGTAAAAGAAGTAGAATCAATCTGGCTTGACATTAAAATTGGTACAGGAAACAGAGGAAGGTTGAGGATAGGTGCATTTTACAGACCAGGGAATCTTCCAAGGAACTCCCAAGCTGAAACAGACCAAGATATTTGTGAGGAAATACGTAGGAACTTTCGGGCTCAGTGTCTTATTATGGGAGATTTTAACTTAAGAGGATACGAAAGTATAGCAGAGGAAACAAATGAGTGTAGGTTGTATAGGCAAATCTTTGAAGAGGAGCTTTTCATGCATCAGTTTGTAACAGAGCCAACCAGACATTGCTCCATTCTAGACCTTGTATTCTCAGACAACAGTGATCTAGTTAGTGACATAAGTATTTGTGCAGGTCTAGGAACCAGTGATCACAATATGGTTAAATTCAATATCTCATCAGAAATGAGGCCCAAAGATAACCTTATTATGGTTCCAAACTTCAGCCGGGCTGATTTTGATGGTATTAGAAATGACCTCACACAGATAAAATGGAACGTTAAGTTGGCAGGTTTAGATGCATGTGAGGCCTGGAATGTTTTCAAAGCTAGATTAAGCCAAATTCAAAATCGGCATATACCCCTCAGGCACAAACGTAACAGAACCAAGGGCAATCCAGTTTGGCTTACCCCAGAAGTAAGGAGTGCTATACAAGCTAAAAGAAGTGCATTTGGCATTTTGAAGGGATCTTCACTAGATATAAATCAGAAGGCCTACCAGAATGCAAGAAATTCAGTTAAGAAAAAGGTCAGAGCAGCTAAAAGGGCAAAGGAACTTGATTTAGCTAGACATTGTAATGCAGATAGTAAGAAGTTCTTCAGTTTTTATAAGTTAAGTACAGTTTCCAAAAATATAGGTCCATTTAAGGTAGATGATGTGTTAGTTAGCAAGGACAGTGAAATGGTTGAAGTGCTTAATGATCAGTTTCAATCTGTCTTTACTATCGAGGACCAGAGTAGTATTGCAGCACTTCAGTCTGAGCTAGAGACAGAGGAGACTATAGGAGAGCTAGGTGGCATAAGTAGTGAACTTGTTCTAGAATATCTAAAGAAAGTAAGGCCTAACAAGGCAGAAGGACCTGATGAAATCCATGCTAGACTTTTAAGAGAATCTGAAAGGGAGTTGTCGGTTCCAATAGCCATAATATTTTCTAAATCACTTGCAGATAGTAAAATTCCACTTGATTGGAAAAGAGCAAATGTTGTTCCTATTCATAAAAAGGGAGATAGAAGTAAAGAGGAAAACTATAGACCAGTTAGTCTGACCTCATTAGTCTGCAAGGTGCTTGAATCAATCATCAAAGATAAGATTGTTGAATTCTTGGAGCAAAATGAACTCATCAAGGATACACAGCATGGCTTTAGGAAGGGCCGTTCTTGTTTAACTAATCTTCTGGAGTTTTTGGATGTTGCAACAGATAGCGTTGATCAGGGTAAACAGCTAGATGTAGCTTTTCTTGATTTCAGTAAAGCATTTGACAAAGTCCCCCATACAAGACTGGGGTTGCAACTTAAAATTCATGGGATCAGGGGCAAGATTCTGGATTGGATAGAAACATGGCTTTCAGGACGCCAGCAAAGGGTTATATTGAATGGGTGCCAATCACAATGGAAGGAGGTTCTCAGTGGGGTTCCACAGGGCTCAGTCCTGGGCCCATTGCTTTTTATAATATTTGTGAATGCAATTGAGAACAGTATAGACAGCAAAGTCTTGAAATTTGCAGACGATCTAAAAGTTGTCAGGATTATTAGAGGAAAACATGATCAGGATGGTTTTCAATCAGATCTGGACAAGCTAGTTGAGTGGTCTGAAGCATGGCAGATGAAATTCAATTTGAGTAAATGTAAGATTATGCACGCTGGACGGGTTAGCAGTAAACATAGGTATGAAATGGGTGGGCAGAAAATGGAGCAGATTGAAAAGGAAAGAGATTTAGGTGTCGTGGTAAACAATAGACTATCAGCGTCAGACCAGGTTGTAGAAGCTAGGAAAAAGGCACTTAGAATGCTAGGGGCCATTAACAGAAATGTTTCCTACAAGAGTGAAAAGGTAATAACAAAACTGTATTGTGCATACGTTAGACCACATTTGGAGTATTGTGTACAAGCCTGGTCTCCAACATATGAGAAAGATTGCTGGTTGTTAGAAAGAGTTCAAAAAAGGGCAACAAAAATGATTAATTGTCTTGGTAGTTTACCTTATGAAGATAGATTAAGGAAATTGGGTATGTTTTCACTTAGATATAGAAGGCTAAGAGGAGATCTAATTGAAGTCTTCAAATTTGTAAATAGTCAGCATTCTGGATATTTAAAGGGTATGTTTGAGTTCAATAGGGAAAATCGAGGTAGAGGTCATCAGCATAAACTCATTATGAAACAAAGTAGGACTAGGCTACGACAGTCATTTTTCAGTAGAAGGGTTGCAGGGCATTGGAATATGCTACCAGGGGATGTCGCTGATGCAGTGAAACTTGCTTCCTTCAAAATTAGATTAGATAAATACTTTACAGAGAAGGGATTAGTTCATAAATACTCGTGGGATTAGCCTTCTTTTATGCAGGTAGAGTAAGGTGATTTGAAGGGGCGAGACTGGTGGAGGGGGGGATGGGGGGGGGGGGGGGGGTGGGGGGGGGGGGGTGCAACCTCGGATGGGCCCAAGAGGCTCTTTGTTGCACTTTTCTTTTATGTCTTTATGTCTTTATGTCTTCCCAAATTTTGGTCACCATGCATCTATAGGTGCATGATGACCAACATTCTTAAACCTATCTATTACTTTTGTAAACTGTGGTTGTCAAAGTTGAAAATTCAGACATCTCATTTCAGTCAGCTAGTGCCTCAACATTTGATTCCAATCATTAGTTATTCATATATTTAGCCAGTAATAATATATTTAGCCAGAATCATCTACGTAATGTCAAAAATGTTGATGTCATATCAAAAATCACATCACACAAAACTTACTAAGCCTATTGTATAGGTATGCTGAATGCTTGCCATTTATTATAGCATATTCAATTGCCTCTTGCAAACGCTAATGTGACCAATGTGACCAGTGAACAGTGACTTCTTCTGGAACAAACATTATCAGTTGTCTGCAGCTGGTGAGTGAAATTGGTAGGAAAATAAAATGTCTGTTCATGCCAAGCTGCAGTTAAGAGTGGATGCACGCTGAACAAATCTGGATATTGGGAGCAACACTGTGATGTAAGGCCAATGTAAGATACAGTTGAAGCTATGAGCAAAACCTTGAAGACAATGCCGCCATGGACCTGTGTGTTGAATGAGATCATCATTGAGTTTTCACCGAATTAAGGCCAATTGTGGAATTTTCAAGGCACTTTTGCTGACATCTATACGGATTGACTGCTGATCAATAAAGGCGTCAGTGTCTGAGTTTGTGTGTTTTGGTGGCGTGGCTGAACACATCAATTTGTTGTCAGTAAACTTCCTATTAGATAAGCGAATCTGTCATCATGACATGTCATGACGTGTCATCATGACGTCATCATGACGTCATCATAACGTGTCATCATGACTTGTCATCATCTTAGCTTCTCATCTGTTGTATGTGCTGCCATCTATACACTGGACTGTTTCACACTAACCACAATTAGATCAGTAAATCCGCATGATTCATGCCATAGCCCATATGAGTCCGTAATGGATTGGATTCATATTTCATACATTGCATCATGCAGTGGCGTACCGAGTATCAGGTCATGTAGGTCATGACCTGGTCCTTTGGCCCGAGGCGCCCATGCAAAGCTGGCGCACCTCCGATCGGTCACGAAGCCCCTCTGGCCAGTGACTGCGCCACTCCGGCCAGTGAGGACGCTCCCCGGCCAGTAACGTCACTGTTACGGCCAGTGACGGCGCCCCCGGCCACTGCGCCCCGGCCAGTGAGGGCGGCGCCTCTCCGGCCCGTGACAGCGCCCCTCCAGCCAGCGATGGCGCCCCTCCGACTCCAACTAGTGACTGTCCCTCTTCGGCGAGTGACGGCGCCCCTCCGGCCAGTGACTATCTTTCCGCATGGTGCGGAAGGAGGGGGGGGGGGGGGGCAGCCCCCTCTGCCTGGATCCGGGCCTGGATTACATGTATATACAAAGTAAATCTGTCTCGCATCGTTTTGCGTTGCTTGCTGGCAAGTGGCAATATGTCCGATTCATTTTTTAGACGAGGATTTCTGTTGGTGGTTCTATCGACATTATCGCCATGACTGTTCACATGCAATAGAAAGCGTATTATTAATTTGATTTACTAGTAATGTATTAATTAAATAAGAACAAAAAACGAGAATCACGAGAGCTTTTTACTAAACCACATACGTGCTTGCTTTAAATTCTCACACCGGATACGTGGGCTCGATAATGGCAGCTCTAATGGCTTTCGCCTGGGTCCATAAAATATTTGTTATTTATTTACTCAGAAACGATATTTTAACATTATTTATTTTACAAATATTTTTTTAATATTTTTATGATTCCAATTTCAATCATTGCATTAAAAACAAATGTTTATTATAATGCTTTCAATACACTTCAATTTTTAAAACACCCTTGATTGTTTACGCCAGCAACGCAAACTGCGCCGGAGTAAACAACTCCGTCGGCACCTTGGTGAAACGCACTAATTTACGGTGCGTAGCTTTTGATGGCGTAATTCACGCATTTCGTAAGTTACGCCAAAAGCTTTATGAAACGAGGCCCAGTTCGAGAAAGCTATGCAACGTCTTAACCCGCGCACCGCGGGGGTTTTGCACCGAACACACTGCAGGGAGGGGGGTTGATTTCCGACCCCCCCCCCCCCCCGTGAGATCTCGAAAACTACGCTACGTAGCGACAAGCGCAAAACGGCATTGGATAGCTTGATACAAGTTCTATCGAAAGTATTTCGGTATCTTTTTAGGTCAGGACAAAATTGAGGTCACCAGAGGTCATAAAAGGTCAAATTTTCCAGTTTTTTCCTGTTGTAGGACTTCGCTCCAGAAATTCCAATATATCTCGGCAACCATGCTAGTTAGAAACAAACGGAAAAAAGCAAACGCCAGCCAGTTAAATTTGAAATGGACATCGTGACCTCAAATTTAATCTCAGGTCAATATTTGAGGCTCCAGAGGTCATAAAAGGAAAAAAAATATGTTGTTTTTTTGCAAAATCGTGTTTTGCTATTTACTTTTTAGTTAATACAGATAACGGAAAACTGTTTACGCCATTGTGTTTATCTCGTCAAGGCACTTTGAATTATACACTTGGTGACCTTGTTAATTCAACTTCAAAATTTGACCTCAGGTCAAGGTCAAGTGGTGACCCAAGTAGGGCGTTGCATATGTAAATACGTGTCTCGTTGAGACAAACACATTGATGTCTGTTTTACTTCTCTATCTTTATTATGTCGCAATATATTGACAAAAAAGTGATGGTGACCTCGGATGACCTGAAATGACCCCATAGGGGTCACTGAGCAAAACTTACACTTGGATCATCAAGAATATTCTATAATAACATGATCCAGAAGTAATTGGACTAATATCATGGATATCCTTGAAATAGGAAGCATTTGTATATTTCCCCATTGACTTATTATGGGGAGGTTACGAAATTGACCTGACCTTAAGTCACCGATATCAAAATTCCGAGATAAAAGAATTGTAAGTACTTATGCCCTCATGACATACTGTAAGTTTCAAACTGATCGGTGAAAAACTCTGGCTTTGGAACAACTGCAAACATTTTGGAGGTGGGGTCACTTGACCTGGTCTGGTGACCTGACCTGAGATGACCAGATGTTACTTTTTTAAAGTGGGCGCAATTGATGTCCTAACAGGTGTGTCAAAATCCGGCGGCGCTGCGCGCCGCCGTTTTTTCGCATCTGCGAAAAACCTGAGGAGGAGGGGGGGGGGCGGAAATCAACCCCCCTGCAGTGCGCGGGTTAAAATGGCAACAGGCTCCCATGGAGGTGCAATGCCCAGTGGAATGGATTTAGTCAGAACTGCTCCAGTTATTCCCTATGCATCCGCACTGGATTTTGTTTTGGGGAAATTAAATGCAATGAATTTGAAATTAATTACAAATTTTTGGCTGATGGTTATTTCTCTGGAAACTCCATAGAACATGTATTTATTCCTACGTAGGTGGCAGTCCTAGAGTGGTTGACATGCCTAACTTGGCAATTGGCTGAATGTATTGGATTGAATTAGACCAGACTGGATCGATACTCGTCATTCTGTGATTCAATCATGTTTCACCGCGTCGGTATGCTCCTGCAAAACATATTCACCAGTGAGGCAATGTCGTAACTGGAAGACGCTCCTTTCCTTTATGTCTGGTGGTTAGGTTAGGTTTATCGATGATAATTATTTCCTTCGAGCATGGGAGGCCAGGACATCCTAAAACCTCTCCAAATGATCAGGTTCCATTCAATGTGGTGGTGGTGGAACGGATTGAAGAGACCAAAAGGACAAATGGGCTCCGCCACCGGGAAGGACGGGGGGACATGCCCCCCCCAACTTCAAAGTTGGTGGGACAGAGTGTCTTTTGTGCCCCCAACTTTGAGCACATGACACTGCCCTTAAATTGCAAGCACCTCAAACTTCAATACACACCTCAAGCACCTTCATCAGTAAGGATAGTTATCGAGGATTTTTTTTTCGCGCCGCTCCGCGGCGCAATTGCAATACCACTCAATTGTATACGGGTTAAAATAAAATTATAAATTCGCACCGTTTCGCGGCGAATTGATGTTTTGTTTATATGTTGCTACTTTCCTATATAATTGGGCAAAACATTTCGCTTTAACGCATTTTTTACGCACTCTTAAACGCAAAAAAGACGATGTCATAGAGGGAAAAAATGCATATCAGGGCATAAGATTCCAAATTTTCGCCCCCCCCCCCCCTCCCCAGAGATCTCGAGAGCCGCTCGGTCGATTTCGATGGGAAAACGCTATTCGATTTGTCATGACATGTCATGACTTTTTCGACCCAGATTTTTTTAAAACAAAAAATGGGGGCTAGGGGCCAAAAATACGAAAATTGTGGGTGTTTTTCGAAAGATCATTGCGACCATGTGGCTCGACCGATTTTCATGCCCAAACGTTTTTGAGCTTCAAATGTACTGGTCTTTAATATATAAAAAGACACAAAACAAAATAAAAATCATAGGCGTATTCAGGGAATGTAAAATGGGGGATTTTCTGATACAAATTATGTGCTGTTCGTGATTGTTTGGGACGACATGAACGTCACATGTGGGCATTATATGCTGTAATTTGTTAAATTGAATATATTGCGCATAGGCGGATCCAGGAAAAAAAAACATGGGGGGGGGGGGGCATGCGCGTGACGCTTTTATCATCTTACTAATTTGAAGTTGGACCTAATTTGAGGGTGGGTATCGCCTCCCATTGTTGTTATCCTGAGTGCGCCTCTGCCCCAACAATATAAACAATCCCAGTATCTATGATGCATATTGCATTGAAATTGTTTCTGACGCATTTATTGCACTGCAAACCACGAAGGAAGTATGCGCCGCAAAACCGCATTCGCAACACCCTCCCCAAATCAGGAGCCTGGAACCGCCTCTGCAAACCGATTTTTCTCAAAATTTTGACAACACGCGCCATTTAATTTTGGGAAAAGTCACAAAGTGTCAGGCCTAACGGTTTAGAAGTGGCGAGTGAAATACCACCGGGGGGGGGGGGGGGGGGCAGAATCTGCCCCCTCGCCGGGAATAGGGTTAACTTATAAAAATTAAGTTTTTAATATTTGCTTTGATGACGTCATGTTGAGCTATAGACCGCCGCTGATTGGCTGACAAAGTGGGATTGGCTGAAAAAGTCGCTGTCAGCCAATCAGCGGCGGCACTAGCCTAGACCCCATTTGCAAACTATAAATTGAATTGCTTAAAAATGGTTAAGTTTTGGGAAAAATGACCTTAGTAATTTAGGCATTTAGATAACGGCCCAATACAATGGCTATCTCAGTTTAAAACTAATACAAAGGTGAAACATTCCCTTTAAGGGTTCCGGGGCTTGGGCCTAAACAAATTATTCGAAGTTAGTATAGCTGATTCCAAACTGGTGTCGCTGGTTCCAAAGTTGAAATCCCCTCCAAATCGCTGGTTCTAAACCCCTCGGTTTACTTACTCCAGCTCCTAAAAGTGTTGGTATGGCCCATGCCATACCCGCCATACTGTATTCTCCATTCTTGTAACGTGCCTTTTCATCCATTTTGTTTGGCCCTTTCAACGCTTGGGAAGGGGCCCTTTCAACGCTCGGGAAGGGGCCCTTTCGAGACGCCCCCCTGGACGAAATCCTGGCTACGTGCCTATGTGCACTGTGGTTAATTAAAGGAAATAGTTCACCTTGGAAAATTTTTACCCAACACGATTTGATTATATTTCGTAATACAATTTCTTTTTATATTGTCAAAAATGGCCTTATATCGCGCCGATTCAGGACAGAAGGCCGTAAATTTGTATTGTTTATCAATACTATATGCATACTCTCTGAGTCAGAGTCCTGACGTCACGCGAATGTAAACAATGGTTCAGCCAATCAGATTAGAAAGTAGTCGCGTAAAGATAGACTCGCATTGGAGATGTGCCAACCGGCGGCCGGCGATCGCTTGCTAGCACCAGCTGCAAGCTGATTGGCTGATGGTATAGCCTCTGCCCGGGCTAGAACCAGTACAACATTCTTTCGCCAGCACCGCATTCTTTCGCCAAAAACTCAAATATATTCGGCTGCAGAGCCTTTTCAGTCAAGAAACTTGCAGATAGGGGTTTCCCAACACGGGCTACAACACTGCTATCTCAGTTTAAAACTAATGTTGAAGGTGAACTATTTCTTTAAAGGAAATAGTTCACCTTCAACATGGGTTTTGAACTGAAATAGCAGTTTTGTAGCCCGTGTTGAGAAATCCTTATCTGGAACTTTTCTTGGCTGAAAAGACTCTCCAGCCGAAGATATTTGACTTTTTGGCGAAGGAATAAGGCGCATATATGATGTACCGTACCGTCTGAAAGTGCCAGCACTGCCATGGAGCATGCGCAGACCAATAACGCACACCATAAAATCAATGATTTACAACCTTCTGTCCTGAATTGGCGCGATATAGGACCATTTTTAAAAAGAAAAAAAAGAAACTGTATTACAAAATATAATAAAATCGTTTTCTGAAAAAAATCGAAGGTGAACTATTTCCTTTAAAGGAAATAGTTCACCTTCGGACAATTTTCAGAACACGATTTTATTATATTTTTTAATACAGTTTCTTTTTTTCTTTTCAAAAACGGTCCTACATCGCGCCAATTCAGGACAGAAGGTCGTAAATTATTAATGTTATGGTGTGCGTTATTGGTCTGCGCATGCTCCGTGCAGTGCTGGCACTCTCAGACGGTACGGTATATCATATATGCGCCGCATTCCTTCGCCAAAAAGTCAAATATCTTCGGCTGGAGAGTCTTTTCAGCCAAGACAAGTTGCAGATAAGGATTTCTCAACACGGGCTACAAAACTGCTATTTCAGTTCAAAATCCCATGTTGAAGGTGAACTATTTCCTTTAACAGGGACATGCCACTGCAACTTAGCAGTAATGCGCATGTATAAGTCGCTCAGCTTTTTTAGAAGCGGACAGTACGCTAACTTAGTCAACAGGTCACCTCTCTATAGGCCTTGCAAATTCTTTATTCGAGCCCGTTCTTGATCAGGCCCAATCGAGGCAGGGGCCCGGTGCTGGCAAAGACGGGATATGAGGCCCGGTCACAACAGGGCTCGATCCTTGCAATTTCTTGATACGGGCCCGTTCTAGTTGACACAGGCCCGTTCCGGGTAGGGGCCCGGTCTTGGTCAGGCCCGATCGAGGCAGGGGCCCGGTGCTGGCAAAGGCGTGATATGGGGCCCGGTCAGGACGAGGGCCCGGTATTAACAAATTGTTGATAGCACGCGGGCCCGTTCCTGATCGGGGTCCGGTCTTAGTCAGGCCCTATTGGGGGCAGTGGCCCGGTGCTGGCAAAGGCGTGTATCAGGGGCCCGGTCATGGGTAGAGCCCGGTTCCCACCATATATCATATATACTCATACTCATATATACTCGGCCCTATATCTCGTTGAGCTCATGAATCCACGCCCCCTCCCCCCCCCCCCCCCCCCCCAACTTCAAACCTGTGGCGGAGCCCTTGCAAAAGGTAAAACTAAAACGACTAACCGGCTCGTTCATTGTGTAGACGACAGTATAGAAGCCAGAGAGAACGTAAATGCCGTTCTCACATCACGGTCAGTGGCTGGTGGTGTGTTAGGTGGGGTCAATCGGTAACTGGTACACTGGTGGTGGTAAAGTGCCGGCTTCACATGCCCGCTGGTAACATGAGTCTGGTAAGTGTGCCAACCGGCCGCGGGCGCGGAGTGCGGACCCAGACCGCCACCGCCTCCCCCGGACTCAAGGTCAAACAACCCGGCCACAGGCCGAGGGGCCGGTCCAGCCGGGGTAGTACTATAATCTGCAGCGTGTTGAGCGACAGGAACGCTCGAGACCGGGAGGAGAGTGGCGTGCATACCGCGGGGCCAGAGTGGTAAGCAGCGAAACGTCCAACAAAACCAATTTTTATATCGTGCTGAATTCGACCAAACAGCCTTCCAAAAATCGTAATGTCCATTGCATTCCCCAAAGGAATCCCAATTTCCTCTCGTCCAGTGATGTTGATCACTAACATGCGGACTGGAAGGTAATGGAATCTGAATTTATTATGCTTTCTGCAATCAAACCCCTGCGTGTATGCGTGAAAACGAGAGAGAAAATAAGCGACGTCTCACCTCACTTTTCAAATTTTCGAACCATGGACCTCAGAACACGCGCCCTACACGGTTCCCAATGCGCGTACCCCAAGGCGCGTACCCCAAGAGTTCTTCTCGTGGGGTAGTTTAAACTCACTGTCTGATGAGCAGCAGCGTCAGCAAGGGTCCGTTGACATCCGTCTGTTCCATATCTGACTCCAACCACCGCCTGCACGCGCTCACTACTGGCTATTCTATGACTACGACTACTGGCCGCCGCCGCCGCCGCTGCCACACCGTTCGCGCCGCCACCGCCGCCTCGTATCTAATCGTGCGCGCGCCGGCGGGCGGGCCGAGCGCTGGCCGAGCTAGCACAAGGCCACGCGGCGACCCGCCGCGCTGGCAGGCACGTAGCCAGGATTTCGTCCAGGAGGGGGGGGGGGGGGGGGCGGCGTCTCGAAATGACATTTGAACCTAACTTTGAACCTGACCTGACATTTTAACTTATTTTAACAATTGCGCGTATGCTTTAGATGCGTCTCATTAAAGGAAATAGTTCACCTTCAACATTAGTTTTAAACTGAGATAGCAGTTTTGTAGCCCGTGTTGGGAAACTCCTATCTGCAAGTTTTCTTGACTGAAAAGACTCTCCAGCTGAATATATTTTGAGTTTTTGGCGAAGGAATGCAGTGCTGGCGAAAGAATGTTGTACTGGCCCGGGCAGAGGCTATACCGTCAGCCAATCAGCTTGCAGCTGGTGCTAGCAAGCGATCGCCGGCCGCCGGTTGGCTCATCTCCAATGCGAGTCTATCTTTACGCGACTACTTTCAAATCTGATTGGCTGAACCATTGTTTACATTCGCGTGACGTCAGGACTCTGACTCAGAGAGTATGCATATAGTTTTGATAAACAATAAAAATGTACGGCCTTCTGTCCTGAATCGGCGCGATATAAGGCATTTTTGACAATATAAAAATAAATTGTATTACAAATATAATCAAATAGTGTTGGGTGAAAAAATTCCAAGGTGAACTATTTCCTTTAAAGGAAATAGTTCACCTTCTGATTTTTTTTTCAGAACACGATTTTATTATATTTTTTAATACAGTTTCTTTTTTCTTTTTAAAAATGGTCCTACATCGCGCCAATTCAGGACAGAAGGTTGTAAATTATGGATTGTATGGTGTGCGTTATTGGTCTGCGCATGCTTCCTGGCAGTGCTGGCACTTTCAGACGGTACGGTACATCATATATGCGCCGTATTCCTTCCCCAAAAAGTCAAATATCTTCGGCTGGAGAGTCTTTACAGCCAAGGAAAGTTCCAGATAAGGATTTCTCAACACGGGCTACAAAACTGCTATTTCAGTTCAAAACCCATGTTGAAGGTGAACTATTTCCTTTAAAGGAAATAGTTCACCTTCGGAAAATTTTCAGATCACGATTTTATTATATTTTGTAATACAGTTTCTTTTTTTCTTTTCAAAAATGGTCCTACATCGCGCCAATTCAGGACAGAAGGTCGTAAATTATTAATGTTATGGTGTGCGTTATTGGTCTGCGCATGCTCAGACCAGTGCTGGCACTCTCAGACGGTACGGTATATCATATATGCGCCGCATTCCTTCGCCAAAAAGTCAAATATCTTCGGCTGGAGAGTCTTTTCAGCCAAGAAAAGTTGCAGATAAGGATTTCTCAACACGGGCTACAAAACTGCTATTTCAGTTCAAAATCCCATGTTGAAGGGAACTATTTCCTTTAAAGGAAATTCACCTTCGGAAACACCTTCGGAGTTCACCTTCGGAAAATTTATCAGAACAGGATTTTATTATATTTTTTAATACAGTTTCTTTTTTTCTTTTCAAAAATGGTCCTACATCGCGCCAATTCAGGACAGAAGGTCGTAAATTATTAAGTTTATGGTGTGCGTTATTGGTCTGCGCATGCTCAATGCAGTGCTGGCACTTTCAGATGGTACGGTATATCATATGTGCGCCGCACTTCTTCGCCAAAAAGTCAAATATCTTCGGCTGGAGAGTCTTTTCAGACAAGAACAGTTGCAGATAGGGATTTCTCAACACGGGCTACACAACTGCTATTTCAGTTAAAAAACCCATGTTGAAGGTGAACTATTTCCTTTAAGGGTCCCAAGTGTTGAAAGGGCCAAACAAAATGGATGAAAAGGCATGTTACAAGGATGGTAAATGCAGTATGACAGGTATGGCATGGGCCATACCAACTTTTAGGAGCTGGAGTTAACCACAGTGGACAAGGGTGGATTCAGGATATTTTAGGAGGGGTGGCCGCAGGCCTTCCAAAAATATAGGGGCGCCTTCCAAAGAAAGGGCGCCGTCACTGACCGAAAGGGCGCCGTCACTGGCCGGAAGGGCGCCGTCAATGGCCGAAAGGGCGCCGTCAATGGCCGAAAGGGCGCCGTCAATGGCCGAAAGGGCGCCGTCACTGACCGTAAGGGCGCCGTCACTGGCCGTAAGGGCGCCGTCACTGGCCGTAAGGGCGCCGTCACTGGCCGTAAGGGCGCCGTCACTGGCCGGAAGGGCGCCTCGGGTCAAAAGGACCAGGTCATGACCTGTATGACCTGATACTCGGTAAGTTACTTTCAACAGGGCGCCCAAAAGGGCGTCCAAGCGGTCCATAGGGACGCTGCGTGCTCACGGGCTGTCCATCGCCGGGCGCCTGGCGACAGACAGCCCGTGGGGCGCCCTTCTGGCGGGGGGGGGGGGGCGACCGCTGCGGCCACCCCTTGGATCCGCCCCTGACAGTGGATATACATGAGTTAACTAAATGTCATATCAACTTTGGAACCAGCGACACCAATTTGGAATCAGCTATACCAACTTCTATTTTTTTCAGGTTCAAGACCTGGAACTCTTAAAGGAAATAGTTTACCTTCGGAAATTTTTCAGAACACGATTTTATTATATTTTGTAATACAGTTTCTTTTTGTCTTTTCAAAAATGGTCCTACATCGTGCCAATTCAGGACAGAAGGTCGTAAATTATTAATTTTATAGTGTGCGTTATTGGTCTGCGCATGCTCCCTGGCAGTGCTGGCACTTTCAGACGGTACGGTACATCATATATGCGCCGCATTCCTTCGTCAAAAAGTCAAATATCTTCGGCTGGGGAGTCTTTTCAGCCAAGAAAAGTTGCAGATAAGGATTTCTCAACACGGGCTACAAAACTGCTATTTCAGTTCAAAACCTCATGTTGAAGGTGAACTATTTCCTTTAAATCAATTGTGCCGCAGAGCGGCGCATTTTTTTTAGTCTTATGCCCTGAATACACTGGCGGATCCAGGGGGAGTCATCAGGGGAAAATGCCAACCCCCCGCAGGAATCTGGGAGGGGGGCATTCAATACAAGTATGCCCCCCCCGTGCGTTCCCAATTTATCGTAAAATCGTAAAAATTGTCTTTGCGGCAGTCAAAATCCAGCTATAAGTTATCCACAGTCAAAAACCTGAAAATTTCGCGCCTCTTCGCGGCATGAGTCATGAGACAACTTTCGCAATTGCTTATACAAATTTGGAAAATGGGAAAATGAATTCCATTAGGTAAGTGTCTGGCAGTGGCTCTCAGCTTGGCGATGATTGCTGGCACTGGGGGCATCAGGGGAAATGCCCTCTCCCTCCACAGGAATCTGAGAGGGGCATTCAATACAAGTATGCCTCGACCCCCGCGCGTTCCCTGCAATGAACGTGAAAAACAATGGATCTTAGGAGAAAACTTCATGAAAACGAAAGTTTTTTTCTTCTCTCGTGTGATTGAATTTGAAGTTTGTATGTATCCCTTTCTTTCAATGATAGACGAAACAGCGCACCTGATGGTGACACTTATAATCACCTTTTGGTTTGGTTAGCATTTAGCAACAATTGATTTGGCTACCGTTATGGTATTAAAATGAGGTGATCTAAATTTAAGAATTAAATAAAATGATTCCCTCATTCAAAGTTGGAAGTTTGGGAAAATTAATGCTCGGTATTTTGCCTGCACTATTGGAAAGCGCAACATCTGGCGCTTTTGCATCAATCTGTTCAACGTTGTTGAATGGGCACTTACAAACAAATCGCCGACATTAAATAAGTAAGGCAGTAGGCCACTGTTAAACTGACGATTTCAATGCACTGTTTTCAAATGATTGTTGATTGTTCATAAAAGTTTGGCACATATTCCCAAAAGATAAAGTGCAGCATGGGCTCAGCTACCGGGGGGGGGGGACATGTCCCCCAACTTCAAAGTTGGGGGGATAGAGTGTCTTTTGTCCCACCCAACTTTGAGCACATGACACTGCCCTCAAATTGCAAGCATCTCAAACTTCAATACACACCTCAAGCACCCTCAACAGTAAGAATACAGTTATCGATATTTTTTTCTCGCGCCGCTCCGCGGCGCAATTGCAATACCACCCAATTGTATACTGGTTAAAATACAATTATAAATTCGCACCGTTTCGCGGCGAATTTATGTTTTGTTTATATGTTGCTACTTTCCTATATAATTTGGAAAAATATTTCGCTTTATCGAATTTTTTACTGCACTCTTAAACGCAAAAAAAAGATGATGTTATAGAGGGGGGAAATGCATATCCAGCCTCCAGGGCTTAAGATTCAAAATTTTCGCACCACTCCGCGGCGCAATTCCTTTAAAGGAAATAGTTCACCTTCAACATGGGTTTTTAACTGAAATAGCAGTTTTGTAGCCCGTGTTGAGAAATCCTTATCTGGAACCTTTCTTGGCTGAAAAGACTCTCCAGCCGAAGATATTTGACTTTTTGGCGAAGGAATACGGCGCATATATGATGTACCGTACCGTCTGAAAGTGCCAGCACTGCCATAGAGCATGCGCAGACCAATAACGCACACCATAAAATCAATAATTTACAACCTTCTGTCCTGAATTGGCGCGATGTAGGACCATTTTTTAAACAGAAAAAAAAGAAACTGTATTAAAAAATATAATAAAATCGTGTTCTGAAAAAATTCCGAAGGTGAACTATTTCCTTTAAAGGAAATAGTTCACCTTCAACATGGGATTTTGAACTGAAATAGCAGTTTTGTAGCCCGTGTTGAGAAATCCTTATCTGCAACTTTGCTTGGCTGAAAAGACTCTCCAGCCGAAGATATTTGACTTTTTGGCGAAGGAATGCGGCGCATATATGATATACCGTACCGTCTGAGAGTGCCAGCACTGGTCTGAGCATGCGCAGACCAATAACGCACACCATAACATTAATAATGTACGACCTTCTGTCCTGAATTGGCGCGATGTAGGACCATTTTTGAAAAGAAAAAAAGAAACTGTATTAAAAAATATAATAAAATCGTGTTCTAAAAAAAATCCGAAGGTGAACTATTTCCTTTAAAGGGATTATACGGGGTTTTCCCAGAAAAATTGAGTTACATAGTAAAACGTACTTATAAAGGTGGTAGAAGTCCCACGGTAGCCACATTTTTCTGGAAATGACCTCTTCTGCACGTAAGGACATTCCAAAGTGCGCGGTGATGCCACCGCGTATTTTCTGCAGGACCGGCTGAGGCAGAGCCAGTCATCTCTTTTATGCTATTAAAAACACCTCACGTACGACATATTTCCGGTAAAATAATCAATATTTGAAAGAAAATAAACTTGTTTTGTTCCAACGACAGCAACAGTTACTCCCACAAAATTCTATATTTTTCATGAATTTTCATGCCAAAAAATTAATACGCCATCACCAAATTCTCACGCTAAAGGCCAGAGAAAAGAAAACCACAAAAACACAAAACCTCAACGAACAGTGCGTAGTAATACAAAGTCCCCTCAGTTTTGAATGCATAATAATTTTGTGATCCAGTGTAGGACTTACAGATAATTCAAAACCCTAAAATTGATCTTAAGATAAAGGTGGTGGACAGTAGTGCCGATCAAGTACTCGTTATCTGTTACTAGTCTCGAAAAACGCCCAAGTTTTAACGCTGATAATTTCTGAAATAATGGACTAAATGAGTATTGAGGTCCCTGTTATATGTCTTAAAACGTGTTTAAAGCTCATACAACTGCAAAAGAGTGCATTTACTTTCAGGACGGAAACGCGTATAATCCCTTTAAGAATGTCTCACCTTTCTGGAAGTTGTCAAATATACGCCAGTTGTAAGGAAAAAATTTGAAGTAAGTGCTGCTGAAAACGATGGTGATATTTGTTTTCTCGAAAACCTCACTTAACTCTTAAACATTAAGTTTTTAATTTTACTTTGATGACGTCATATTGAGCTATAGACCGCCGCTGATTGTCTGACAAAGTGGGATTGGCTGAAAAAGTCGCTGTCAGCCAGTCAGCGGCGGCACTAGCCTAGACCCCATTTTGCAAACTATAAATTTAATTGCTTAAAAACGGTTAAGTTTTGGGAAAAATGACCTTAGTAATTTAGACATTTAAATAACGGTCCAAGACAATAGCTATCTCAGTTTAAAACTAATACAACGGTGAAACATTCCCTTTAAGGGTTCCGGGGCTTGGGGCTAAAACATTATTTGAAGTTAGTCTTAGTTGAAGTTAGTATTTGAAGTGCCACTGCAACTTAGCAGTAATGCGCATGTATAAGTCGCTCAGCTTTTTTAGAAGCGGAAAGTACGCTAACTTAGTCAACAAGTCACCTCTCTATAGGCAGTGGCGTCGCCACACAATTTTGAGTGTGGGGGGGGGGGGGGGGGCAGCCATGGGCTTGGGGGCCAGCCCCATTGGGCTAATGTTAAAATTCTGCGAATCTGGGGGGGGGGGGGGGGGCTCAGACTCCTGCCGGAGCGATCCTGGACGGGGGGCAGCCCCCCCCCCCTCCGGTGGCGACGCCCTTGTCTCTAGGTACCACTGACACAGCAAGTAGCGGGAGTATCCCGAGGCAAGTTAGCAATGGCGCACGCAGTGTGGGGGGGGGGGGGGTTAAAAGGGTCAGTTGACCCCCCCCCCCCGAAATTTATGAGTGGCACGCATATCAAATGGACCCGTATTCTGGCCCATACCTGGCAGGGGCCGGTCTCCGTCAGGCCTGTTCGAGGCAGGGACCCGGGACCCGGTCCTGGCAAAGGCGCGATATGGGGCCCGGTCAGGCGGTCAGGACGAGGGCCCGGTCCTTGCACATTTTTGATGTGGGTCCGTTTCAGGTATGTGCCCGGTCTTGGTCAGGCCCGATCGAGACAGGGTCCCGGTGCTGGCAGAGGCGAGATATGGGACCCGGTCAGGACGAGGGCCCGGTCACAATGCAGGGCCCGGTCACAATGCAGGGCCCGGTCATTGCATTTGTATGTATACGGGCCCGTTACTGGTAGGGGCCCGATCAAGGCAGGGCCCGGTGCTGGCAGAGGCGTGATATGGGACCCGGTCAGGTCGAGGGGCCCGTCACAACAGGGCCCGGTCCTTGCAAATTATTTATACGAGCCCGTTTTTGAACAGGCCCGATCGAGGCAGGGGCCCGGTGCTGGCAAAGACGGGATATGGGGCCCGGTCACAACAGGGCTCGGTATTAGCAACTTCTTGATAGCACGGGCCCGTTCCTGATAAGAGCCCGGTCTTAGTCAGGCCCTATTGAGGCAGTGGCCCTGTGCTGGCAAAGGCGTGTATCAGGGGCCCGGTCATGGGTAGAGCCCGATTCCCACCATATCCCATATACTCGGCCCTATATCTCGTTGAGCTCATGAATCCACGTCCCCCCAACTTCAAACCTGTGGCGGAGCCCTTGGAGTGCAGGTCGCAGGAAACATATTGCATACCTTCATGATAAATAGCAATGCGTAAGGAGGCTAATTTACTGAATTCGTTACCGAGTACTTGCTGATTATTAGCTGAACATGAATGCATGCTCTTCGCCATTATCAACATGTGGTATGTTTGCTAACTCTGTATGTTTCGTTATTGCAGAGAGTTGCCTCATTCAATAAACCAGATATGAAGAAAGTGATTGGTTTAGAAATGCCTACTCAGCTATGAGGCAACTCTCAAGATATTTGTGAAGTTGTGATCGCCAGGTCAGCTTTGAGGAGGAAATGGTGCTATTTCAGTTCCTCTCTGGCTTGAGCGATGCGGAGGTACAGTCGGAGCTGCTGACCCACACTCCCCTCACCCTCGCCGCCGCCGAGCAATACGCTGTGACGAAGGAGACGGCCAAGCGCAGTCAGCAGGCGATGCAGAGCGAGGAGCTGGGGCGCATCCGCTCCTCCTACCAGAAGATGAAGCTCGCTGGATCCCGCGCCAGTGCCCCAGCAGCCCGTCCAGTGGCCAATTGGCCAACGAGCTCTGCCGCAACTGTGGTGAGGCCGCTCACACCCACCGCCAGCAGTGTAAGGCGTTCCACCCTTGTGCACGTGTGGCCGCCGTGGCCACCTGCCAGCCCTCTGCCGAAGCAAGGACCGGCCCCGGCAGCCCGCCCGCCGGGAGGCGACGGAGGAGATCGGCGCCACTCTCTTGGAGCTGAGCTCCAAGTTCGTCCTGGCGCCAGACCGCGGCTCCATAGCAGAAGCTGGCCCGAAGTCCAACCGCCTGCCTGTTCAGGTACAGGCTGATGTAGCCAGCCTACCCCAGGCCAGCCGCACCCGCAGCACCGTGCAAGTCCCGCCTCCAGTCATGTGCGTGGCCATCGCTGACACGGGTGCCACGGTAACCTGCTGTGGTCCAAGCACTCTCAGCGCACTGGGGGTGGAGCGTTCGTCACTGATGCCTTCGGACATCGCTCTCTCCGCCGCTAACCGTGCGCAGCTGACTGTTTGGGGTGCTCTCCCGGTAACCATCCAGGTTAGTTCTGGGAATCGAACGGCGTCCACGCTGGAAGTTATGTACGTCGCAGAGGAACTATCGGGCATGCACCTTTCTGCACGTGCCCTTCAGGCACTGGGCTCGATCTCGGCGGAGTTCCCCTACCCGCCCTCCGGTACTGCGGGGACCGTCTCCGCCCTCGACACCACGCAGTCTGCTCCTGTCGGAACCAGCCTGGCCCCTTGTGGCTGCCCTCGCCGTACACCGGCCCCCGACCCTCCCCCCGTCCCAGAGGGCCTCACTGACGCGGACATCCCTGCCCTGAAGTAGCTGCTTCTGGACCATTATGCATCATCTACGTTTAACACTTGCTGCCACCAACCCCTTCCCCTTATGCACAGACCGCCCTTGGAATTCGCCCTAAAACCTGGCACAGTCCCGCACGCCGTCTACACACCGGCGGTCGTCCCGCTTCACTGGGAGGAGAAGGTCCGCCGCGACCTGGACCGAGACATCGCCATGGGGGTGTTGGAAAGGGTGGACGTCAACGAACCAGTCACATGGTGCTTACGGATGGTGGTGACCCGGAAACACAACGGCGAACCCCGCCGAACCATAAACTTCCAGTCCCTCAACGAGGCCAGCATCCGCCAGACCCACCCAACCATGTCTCCCTTCCAGAAAGTGATGTCCATCCCCGCCGCTCAGTGGAAAACCACCACCGATGCCTTCAACGGCTATCACTCTGTCGCCATACGCGAATCGGACAGACACTTGACGACCTTCCTGACACCTTGGGGCAGGTATCGCTACAAAACTGTTCCTCAGGGGTACAAGGTCTCGGGAGACGCCTACACGCACCGGTTTCATCGTGTCACTCTGAACGTGAAATCCTGTGATCGAGTGGTCGACGACTCCATCCTGTATCAGCCCACCATCCGAGTCATGTTCCAGCACACGGCTGAGTATCTGACGCTCTGTGGCAAGAACGGCATCCTCCAGAATCGCGACAAGTTCGTGTTCTGTGAGAAGACGGTGGACTGGGCCGGCTTCCGTCTTGGTCCTGAGGGCGTCCGACCGCTGCCGTCACACACGGAGGCCATCCGCTCCTTCCCGACGCCAACTTCAGTGACTGACCTACGATCATTCATGGCTCTGGTAAACCAGGTGTCGGTCTTCTACGCGACCCAACCCAGACTCCTGTCATTCCGGGCACTCCTGAAGAAGGACTGTCCCTGGTACTGGGACGAGACACTCGATCAGCTGTTCCAGGACACAAAAGAGGTCATCGCCCGTGAGGTGGAGCAGGGCATCCAGTCGTTTGACCGTACCAAGACAACCTGCCTCCTCACAGACTGGTGCAAAACTGGGCTTGGACATGTCCTCATGCAGAAGCACTGCACCTGCACGGAACTGAGGCCCACATGCTGTCCGGCTGGATGGCGTGTGTGTGGCGTGGGGTCCCGATTCACCTCTCCCGCTGAGAGCCGCTATTCCCCCACCGAGGGTGAGGCACTCAGTGTTACCAATGGTCTCGAGAAGACCAAGTATTTCACGCTGGGCTGCGACAAACTGGTGGTGGGGACCGATCACAAACCCCTACTCGGCATCTTCGGAGACCGCTCGTTGGAAGGCATCGACAACCCTCGGCTGCGACGCCTCAAAGAAAAGAGCTTCGGGTGGTCATTCCAACTGTTCCACGTGCCGGGTCGTCTTCATGGCGGCCCTGACGCTCTATCCAGATACGGTGTGAGGGATCCACAAGTGGCTCAACTCGAGTCACAGCTCGGGGCACCACCTGCAGTGGGTGATGACCACTCTGCGCACCACCTTTTCTCCCTGATGGCCCGCCCCCAAGATCCAGGTGACGAGGATGACGTTGATATCCTGTGTTTGGTATCGCCAGCGCTCCATCCGATCGACTGGTCAACCATATCTCGGGCATCCGCTCAAGACAGCATCATCTGCCAGGCAGTCCAGATGGCGAACACCACATTCCCTATCTCCCCTGATGAGCTCCCTCCCCCGCTCCGGGCCCTGTGGCGCATTCGTCACGATCTCAGCACCTCGGGATCAGTGCTCCTCTATCAGGACCGACCTATCATCCCTGAGGCGCTCCGAAACCGCGTGCTGGACACGCTTCATGCCGCCCAACAAGGGGTCACTGGGATGCGGCTCCGTGCTGAGCGCTCTGTGTTCTGGCTAAACATGTCCCAGGACATTGAAGCCACCAGGCAGCGGTGTCTGACATGTAACCGTCATGCCCCCTCTCAAGCCGCCATGCCGCCCATCCCGCCAGTCGTTCCTGAATACCCTTTCCAACACGTCGCCGCAGACTACTTCACGTACATGGGGCACACCTACGGAGTCATTGTCGATCGGTTCAGCAACTGGTTCCAAATCTGGCGTGGTCTGAGCCTCACAGATGTCCTCACGGACCTCTGCCGTGAATTGGGTGTCCCGGAGACGCTCACCAGTGATGGTGGGCCCCAGTTCATGGCCCAAGAGGTCCAGAACTTCCTTGACCAACACGGCATCCACCACCGCCTCACGTCTGTCGCATTTCCGCATGCTAACTGTCGGGCCGAGGTCGCTGTGAAAACGGCGAAACGCCTCATCCGGGACAACGTCGCTGCTGATGGGGGTCTCGACTCGCTGAAGCTGACTCGTGCGCTCCTGCAGCATCGCAATACTCCGGACAGAGACATGGGCCTGTCTCCGGCGGAGCTGGTTCTGGGGAGGCAGTTGCGAGACTTCCTCCCAGGGCTCCCGCTCCCACCTCCTCTGCGGACCCACACCGATTTCAGCCGAACGTGGCAAGATGTCGTCCATTGGAGGGAAAAAGCGCTAGGCAAACGTGCTTCTCGTGACCACGAACGCCTGACTGCACACACCAAGAACCTCCCGCCACTCCAAGTTGGTCAGTTTGTCTTGGTGCAGAACCAGTCGGGTAACCACCCACGCAACTGGGACCGCCGAGGCGTGGTGGTGGCCGTTTTGCCATTTCGGCAGTACCGGATCATGCTCGATGGTTCCCGGCGGCTCACTCTCCGAAATCGAAAGTTCCTGCGTGCCTTCACACCCATCGTCCCATCCACCCAACACGTGCCTGCTCCCGTGGCCAGCCCCTCCCTCCCCATGCAAAGCCGTCCTGTGCCGACGCCCTCTCACCCGTCGACTGGAATGTCGGTGACTGACTCATGACCCCATGTCGATCCCTCAGCCTTCACTGTCGACCTCCACGCGTGCACGCTCCACAGCCCCACCCTCTGTGCTTCCAACACAGCCGCCGCTGGACGGTGACGACTCGACCGCGCCACCGTCACTCCCCCCAATGAGTCACAGTGCCGCCACGGGTCGCGACTGCGAGGACCGCTCATCACCTCCGCATTCGCCCCATCCCCCGTTGAACCTCCCACCGGCAACGCCCTCACCTCTCCGCCGCTCTGCTTTGGTCGCTTCGCGTCCCCAACAGTCACGTCCGAGTTCCCTAGTTACCCCTACGTCGGCTCGGGAACTGCCATCATCTTCGCGGGGCCGTAGGCGCTTCGCGCGTGACATCCTGGACTTGTAGTAACACATGTGTGTGCTTGTGGTGCGCTTTGTATCATGAAAGCGTGTGCAACTGCCTTTCCCACCGGACCTGTATGAATATGTTTTCGTCGTCGCGCTACCATTGGTATTATAGAATGTTTGTGTTCACTGCGCAATGATCACTGGATCGACACCCATTGTAGGTACTGTTCGACTTTCTGGTGACTCAGAAGTACATTCATTTTGCCTTCAAGCTTCCGCAACATGACCTTGTGCTTAGGCACTCGTTTCCGTGGGGGCCTAGCTGAACATGAATGCATGCTCTTCGCCATTATCAACATGTGGTATGTTTGCTAACTCTGTATGTTTCGTTATTGCAGAGAGTTGCCTCATTCAATAAACCAGATATGAAGAAAGTGATTGGTTTAGAAATGCCTACTCAGCTAATTATAAGCGTGGAACGCTTATACACTATGACTTGAAATATCTATCGGTAGGAATTTGTATATGCAGAATGTAATGAATTTACAATATATTTTGGTCTCGTCTTTCGATTTCAGGTGCTAACTCCATTTTTGTGGAAAATGTGAATATCTCTGCCCCGCTGGGGGGGGGGGGGGGGGCTAATTATAAGCGTGGAACGCTTATACACTATGACTTGAAATATCTATCGGTAGGAATTTGTATATGCAGAATGTAATGAATTTACAATATATTTTGGTCTCGTCTTTCGATTTCAGGTGCTAACTCCATTTTTGTGGAAAATGTGAATATCTCTGCCCCGCAGGGGGGGGGGGGGGGAGGGGGAGGGGGAGGCAGAATCAGCCCCCTCCCGGATTTTCTCAATAACTAGAAAACTATGATAGATATCAACGTGAAACTTTGAGTACCTTATGCTGCATCAATACTACGTCTTCTCACCCAATTCCAATTAAATTGATGTAGTATTTTGGGAAATAATGACGTTTTAATGACGCCATGTCATGCCATTTTTGGCGGAAAAACGATAAATGTTTGAACAATCGTAGAAAATAGAGTTTTGAAGCAAATTGCAAATAAAAACGGCAAAAGAAAAACAATGACATTCTCTTGAAAACGGTTATCTCGTATTTTCAATTTTGTTTTTTTTTACCCCAAAAATAGGAAAAACTGTTTTTTTAGATTAAAAATCAACCAAATCAATTTTTGTGAATTTGACAAGTGATCTGCTTAAGCTCGAATACCAAAATATGGCGATCGGCCCAAATCCGCGGGAAAAAATAGGGGTACCTTTTTGCCACAAGAAGATGCCCCCCCCCCCCCCCCCCCACCACACGGAGAGAGGCTGGATCCGCCAGTGCCTGAATATGCACTATCACCAATGCGTCGCATTGCGTATGGTGCGGACTTCTAAAAATTATATTCATGCGCCTTTAAAAGTGCGTAAAAAGTGCTAAAGCGAACTATTTTGCCCACTCATATTGGAAAGTAACAATATAACACATAAAATGCGCCGATGAACGGCACGATTTTGTAACCCGTATATAATATAATTTGTAGTTAAATTGCGCCGCTCGCGGCGCGATTTTTGTAAAAGTTGTATTGCCTGGACAACTGCATTCTTACTGTTGAAAGTCCCAGGGTCCTTTCAGATCGTCTAGGGGCCCATCCGACCATTTCAACGCCCTTCCGACCTGTTCAGGGACTCATCTGGGATCCGCGAAAAGACATGAAGTGGAGTGGGTGATATATATTAAATACAAAGAGGACTTACTCCACAAGAACAAGATTAAAATCGGAGCTTTCGGGTATATTGTAACACCCTTCGTTAGCGATTAAGAGGCATTCGGTAACATATCATTGCTCGTCTTAAAGACGAGCGATGACCTGTTACCGAATGCCTCTTAATCGTTGACGAGGGTGTTACAATATACCTGAAAGCTCCGATTTCAATACTTTGCTTGTGAGGTAAGTCCTCTTTGTATTTAATCTTCATCTGAGATCTCTGCGTGCTTTGGGCCTATTCGGCCTGTTCAGGGGTCCTTCCGACCTGGTCAGGGACTGCACTGGCTGCTTTGTCGCCCTGCCGGCATGCTCAAGGGACCCTCCGACCTGCCCTGGGCCCCTCCGTGCTGGCAAGGGGTCAATTCGGCATGTGCAGGGCCTCTTCTTAGCCACCCAGGGGCCCTTTCGGTCTGGTCAGGGGCCCCTCCGATCTGCACAGGGGTCCTTTAACTTTCCAGGGGCCCTCTGGTCTGTTCAGGGTCCCTCCAGCCTTCTAAGCGGCCCTTCCGACCTGGTAAGGGACTGCGCTGGCTGCTTTATGGCCTTGCCGACATGCTCAGAGCAGGGGCGGATCCAGGATTTTCTAAGGCAGGGGGCTTCAGGCCTGAGGGCGGCATATTTCCTCGGTGACGGGGGCGGCATGGTGCCTTCCGAGGGCGGCATAATGCCTTCCGAGGGCGGCGATGTACCTTCCGAGGGCGGCATAATGCGTTGTGAGGGCGGCAAGATGTCTTCTGAGGGTGCCAGGGTGCCTTCCAAGAGTGCTACGATGCTGTTGGTAGACGCAAGGGCGCCCCGGCGGCCTCCCGAAAACGCTACGGCGCCTTCGGCGCCGGCAAATCCTATACAAAAATGGCGCCGTTTTCTAAGGCAGGGGGCTTCAGCCCCTACGCCCCCCCCCCTGGATCCGCCACTGGCTCAGAGGGCCCTCCGACCTGGCCTGGGGCCCCTCCGTGCTGACTAGGGGCCCATTCGGCATGTTCAGGGGCTCTTCTGACCCACCCAGGGGCCCTTTGAACTTCCCAGGGGCCCTCTGGTATGTCCAGGGGCCCTCCAGCCTGCTCAGGGGGCCTTACGACCTGGCAAGGGACTGCACTGGCTGCTTTGTCACCCTGCCAACATGCTCAGGGACCTCTCCGACCTGCCCAGGCCCCCTGTGTGCTGGCTAGGGGCCCATTCGGCGTGTTCAGGATCAGGGGGCCCTGAACCACTCAGAGGCCCCTTCGATCTGGCCAGGGGCCCCTCTGACATGCACAGTGCTCTTTTGAACGTCCAAGGGGCCTCTGGTCTTTCAGAGAGGGCCCTGGTGTCCCTAAAGGGCCTCTGAAGTGCCATGCTTGCTTCCATGACCATGCTTCGCGTGGTCTTTCGACTCTGAAAGAGCCCATGATACCGGGCTTTCGCGGTCTCGTCGATGTCCGTGAAGTTGGCGACTTATTTAGCGACTTATTTAGCGTCTTATTTAGCGACGACCTCCGATTTCTCCCAAAATGATATATATGATCAACTTGATCACGAGAAACACGAATATGACGTTTTTTTTTCTATAGCACGTTTCCTTCAAGGTCAAAATCAGGGTAAAAAAAGTTACTGCTCGATTTTGATTTTTTTTTACCAAAATGTAGCTCAGGGAAAGTTGTAGCAGCACATTGAAAATCAAATTAATCGAGGTCCAACTTCAAGGTCAAAATCAAGGTCAAAGGACGGGGAACTAAAACAGTGGCAGAAGTTACTGCTCGATTTTGATTTTTTTTTGGGCCAAAATGTAGCTCAGAAAAAGTTGTAGCGGCACATTGAAAATCAAATTAATCGAGGTTCAACTTCAAGGTCAAAATCAAGGTCAAAGGACGGGGAACAGAAAAAGTGGCAGAAGTTACTGCTCGATTTGGATTTTTTTAACAAAAATGTAGCTCAGGAAAAGTTGTAGCCGCACATTGAAAATCAAATTAATCAAGGTCCAACTTCAAGGTCAAAATAAATGTCAAAGGACGGGAACTAAAAAAAAGTGGCAGAAGTTACTGCTCGATTTATATATTTTTCTAATCAAAATATAGCTCAGGAAAAGTTGTAGCCGCACATTGGAAATCAAATGAATCGAGGTCCAACTTCAAGGTCAAAATCAAGGTCAAAGGACGGGGAACTGAAAACGTGGCAGAAGTTACTGCTCCATTTTTATTTTTGTTTTACCAAAATGTAGCTCAGGAAAAGTTGTAGCCGCACATTGAAAATCAAATTAATTGAGGTCCAACTTCAAGGTCAAAATCAAGGTCAGGGGACGGGGAACTGAAAAAGTGGCAGAAGTTACTGCTCGATTTTGATTTTTTAAAACCAAAATGTAGCTCAGGAAAAGTTGTAGCCGCGCATTGGAAATCAAATTAATCGAGGTCCAACTTCAAGGTCAAAATCAAGGTCAAAGGACGGGGAACTGAAAAAGTGGCAGAAGTTACTGCTCGATTTTGATTAATTTTTTTCCAAAATGTAGCTCAGGAAAAGTTGTAGTTGCACATTGAAAATCAAATTAATCGAGGTCTAAAATTTCAGGATCATACGCTAGTGACCGCTATTCCTTAGTAACAAATCAAAATTTTGGTTAAACAAAATCAAAATCGAGCAGTAACTTCTGCCACTTTTTCAGTTACCCGTCCTTTGACCATGATTTTGACCTTGAAGTTGGACCTCGATTAATTTTATTTTCAATATGCGGCTACAACTTTCCCTGGGCTACGCTTGGTAAAAAAAAATCACAATCGAGCAGTGACTTCTGCCACTTTTCCAGTTCCCGGTCCTTTGACCTTGAAGATGGACCTCGATTAATTTGATTTTCAATGTGCGGCTACAACTTTTCCTGAGTTACATTTTGGTTAAAAAAGATCAAAATCGAGCAGTAACTTCTGCCACTTTTTCAGTTCCCCGTCCTTTGACCTTTATTTTAATCTTGAATTTGGACCTCGATTAATTTGGTTTTCAATGTGCGGCTACAACTTTTCCTGAGCTACATTTTGGTAAAAGGAAATCCAAATCGAGCAGTAACTTCTGCCACTTTTTCAGTTCCCCGTCCTTTGACCTTGATTTTGATCTTGAAGTTTGACCTTGATTAATTTGATTTTCAAGGTGCGGCTACAACTTTTCCTGAGCTACATTTTGTTTAAAAAATTCAAAATCGAGCAGTAACTTCTGCCACTTTTTCAGTTCCCCGTCCTTTGACCTTGAAGTTGGACCTCGATTAATTTGTTTTCAAGGTGCGGCTACAACTTTTCCTGAGCTACATTTTGGTTAAAAAAATCAAAATCGAGCAGTAACTTCTGCCACTTTTTCAGTTCACCGTCCTTTGAATTTTGACTTTGAAGTTGGACCTCGATTAATTTGATTTTCAATGTGCGGCTACAACTTTTCCTGAGCTACATTTTGGTTTAAAAAAATCAAATCGAGCAGTAACTTCTTTTAACCTTTATTTTGACCTTGAAGGACCGTGCTATAGAAAACAAACATCATATTCGTGTTTCTCGTGATCTAGTTGATCATATATGTCATTTTGGGAGAAATCGGAGGTCGTCGCTAAATAAATTGCCAACTTCACGAACATGTCTCGTCGGCCCTTTTCGGCGCGCTGCGCGTGAAAGGGCCCCCTGGCCTCCAGTGGGGGGAGGGGGGAGGGGGGGGGGGGCGCCCCCCTCTTGGCTACGTGCCTGCGCGCCGGTGTGGTTCAGTGGAGTGGCGGTTCGTATACGGTCCAGAATAACCGACCATAGTAGCCGAGGCTGTCCGGCTGGTGGGACTGGCCGACCCCGCGCCGGCCGCAGCCGGGAGTAGATCATCGGGTCAGGTGGGGCAAAAACAGCACGCTGCGTCCGGCGGCCATCTTACTAAGCCGCCCGCTCCGCCCACACCCCCAGGCGACTCGGCATCGGCACGGCTTTCAGGCCGAGTGGTAACCGTTCAGTCGGCCAAGTAAGGAACAGTGCCGCGGCTGTCAAATGCTGTCGGGTTTGCTGCATAGGGACAGGATTGAGGGCCACACACGGCAAAATCGGGCTAGTACTAGTTGGAGTGATGCATCTGCCGACTGCAGCGACATCTGTGAATCGATGAATGATTCACCTCTACGTCACGAGGGGAATGGTGTGCGAGTCATCAGGCTCATGTGACTGGGCTACGATTTGTGCCGTGTTTACTGCCTGCCTTCACTTCGGAATGTGCATGACGAGCAAGTTTGCGCAGTTGCCACAGGTTATGTCAAGAAAGTGGAACGCCAAATGGCCGGAGCTAACCTAACTGTACGGGAATCGTCGCCGAGCTAGTGTAAAGGCTGTCCCTGTGCAGACATTGATCAAACTTAACCTGGCGTTGGTCGGTGTCTGCCCGGGAATTGACGCTGGCCTCGCCATCTCCAATCCACCTCTCAACATTCCATTAAAACACAGGTATTTGTACCAAGATCCCATTTAATAGGTATCTCTACAGGTTGAATATTTTTACAAAAAACGAACACTATTGAGACAAATGTCTTATACATGTGAAAAAGAAGGGAGCCCAGGGCCACAAAACACGCGCGGAAGAGTCGAGATGTTTTGGCGGGTCCTCCTCCGGGCGTGCTAAACAAAACATTGCAACTTTCGATCGAACGACGCGCAGATGAGTAAAACATTATGACATTCGAAGGTTCATATTGCAATGATCGTAAAAAGACGAATAGAAAATCACTTGTCCATACATGGAAAACTATAAATCGATTTATCATCGACGCAATAACACCGCGGAACAATAAGAAAACTGACGAGAATCCATGCAGATACAGCACGCCGGTCACGCCGCGCGCACGTACACGCTGAGCTAAGGGATAGGAAACGGTACGCGATCGCCGCTGCACAGTCACACGCTAGAACGCCGCGCCGCGCACCTACGTCGCTGACGCGTCACTTTTGTCCGCGTCCGTCTCGTCACTGGCGGCCGCCGCCGCGGCGCTCGGCTCCGCACTAGCGCCCTCTTTGTACGTCTCACTGTCATCGGCAGCGGCGGCGGCGGGGGTTGCGGTGGGGGTAGGGGTGGTCGGCGCCGCCGAGCTCACCGGTTCCGCGGGCTCCGCCGGTGCCGCGGGGGTCTCCTGTCCCTCCGACAATGGCGCGGCCGGCGGCGCCGGCGCGGGCGGGGGCGGGGGAGGGGGCGGGGGCGCGGCCGGCGGCGGCGGGTAGGCCGCCAGCGGGACCTCCTCGGCGGCTGAGCTCATCGTCGCCGTCGAAGCAACCGCACTGGTCGCCGTCTCCTCCTCAGCTGCCGGCGCCGCGACCGGCCGTCCGCTCAGCATCGCAGCGTGCGCCTCAGCCAGCCGCCGCTCCTTCGCGTCCAGATCCTTGTCCTTGGCTCGCCGCTCGCGCTCCATCTCGCGCGCGAGCCGCTCGGCCGCCTCGAGCTGCTCACGGGCGCGGAGGTCGAGCGAGCCGTCCTGCTCCTTCATCAGCCTCTCCCGCTTCCTCTCCTTGAGCAGGTTGCGCTGCTCCTTGGTCAGGCCGCCCTTGATGTCCACCTTGTCTTTGAGCAGCGATCGGATCTTTTCCCTCTCGGCCCGCCGTTCGCCGCTGCTGCTCGCCTCCTCAGAAGTCACCGTAGACGACGGCGTCGGCTTGGTGCGCGTCGAGGACACCGTGGCGGTGCTGCCAGAGGGCGCCCCGCTCAGACCGTTGAACAGTGACGACTGCGTGAGCAGGGGGTTGGCGTAGGAGGCGCCGGTCGGCCAGCCGGGCGGCGCCATCGGCGGGTACATCCCCGCCATGCCGGCCATGCTCTGCGCCGGGAACAGGGAGCCGAAGGAGAGGCCCGCTGCGGACGCGGCCGCCGCCGCCGACGCCGCCGCGCGCTTCTCCGCCTTGGTCTCCGCCTTGGTGGTGGGGTGGTCGGCGACAGACATCGGCGGCAGGCCCATGCCCGGGTACATGCCCGGCAGACCCATACCGAACATCATCGGGTTGCTCATGTCGATGCCCAGCATCTTGGGATCGATGCCGTACAGCGGGTGCTTCGGGTCGAGCCCGAGCGTCTTCGGGTCCAGCCCGAGAGCCTTTGGATCAAGGCCGAAGGCCTTCGGATCGAGCCCGAGTGCCTTCGGGTCGAACCCGAGAGCCTTCGGATCCAGGCCGAGCGTCTTGAGGTCGAGACCGGCCAGGAACGGGTTGTTCTTCGGGTCCATCCCGAAGTTGGCCATGAGCGCGGCGCTCTTGGGGTCCATGCCGGACAGGTACGGATTGTTCTTGGGGTCGAGCGCCGCCAGCGCCTTTGGGTCGAGTCCCTGTAACAGCTTGGGGTCCAGCCCGGCCAGCAGCGGGTTGTTCTTCGGGTCCATGCTCTGTAACAACTTTGGATCGAACCCAGCCATCATCTTCGGGTCCATGCCCATGAGGAACGGATTGCCCCGCTGGCCCATGGCGGCCAACGCCTTGGGGTCGAGCCCCAGCTGCGCCAGCTGCTTGGGGTCCAGCCCCTGCAGCAGGTTCGGGTCCAGGCCGTACATCCCTGCCGCCGCAGCTGCGAACGCCGCCGACGAGTGCGTCGTCTGCGTGGTCGTCTGCGCCGGTGTTGTCATGATGTACGCTGGTGACGCCGACGTCGCCGAGTAAGCAGCGGAGGCTGCCGCGGAGGAGGCGGCAGTCTGCGCAGAGCTGCGTGGCGTCGAGCGACCCGCGCTGCCGCCGCCCGTGGACGACCGGCTCGGGGTGGAGCGGGCAGGGGACGTGGCCGCCACTGCCGAGGCAGCACTTGACGCTGCAGCTGCCGCGGCCGCTGCTGCCGAGCCCGACGAGCTCGCACCGCCACCACTGCTACTGCTCGACTTGGCTCCTGAAGACGACGGGGACGCCTTCGGTTCGGCCAGCATCTGCAGCAGTTTGGGGTCGATGCCGAGGCAGGCCAGCATCGCCGGGTCCATCTGGGCCAGCGTCTTGGGGTCGAGTCCAGCCAGCGCCGCTGACGTGCGCGGGTCCATGCCCGCCAGCATGCCGAACATGCGCGGGTCCAAACCAGACATCCACTTCGGGTCCATAAGCATCTTGGGGTCGATGCCCTGCAGCATCTTCGGGTCGAGGCCGAACATCTTCGGGTCCATACCCATCATGGAGTACATTTTCGGGTCCATGGCGAGGCTGGCCAGCGTTTTCGGGTCGAGTTGACAGAGCACTCGCGGGTCCAGGCCGGCGGCGTACGGATTCATCTTCGGATCCATACCGGCCATCATGGCCAGCATCTTGGGGTCGAGACCCATCGCTGCCATCGCCTTCGGGTCTAGGCCCATCGAGGCCATCGCTTTCGCGTCGAGGCCCATCGAGGCCATCGCTTTCGCGTCCAGGCCCATCGATGCCATCGTTTTGGAGTCGTAGCCCATCGAGGCCATCGTTTTGGAGTCAATTCCTGAGCTTGTTGACGCTTTCGAGTCCAGACCCATGGAGGCAGCGACCTTTGGGTCTAGCCCCAGAGACGCCATGGCTTTGGGGTCGAGTCCCATGGCAGCCATTGCCTTGGGATCGATCCCCATGGATGTCAGGGCTTTCAGATCAAGTCCCATCGATGCCAGTGCTTTCGGGTCCAAACCCATGGCCGCCATGGCTTTGGGATCTAGTCCCATGGCAGCCATTGCCTTAGGATCCAGTCCCATGGCAGCCATTGCTTTATGATCCATCCCCATGGAAGCCATGGCTTTCTGGTCCAGGCCCATGGCAGTCATAGCTTTGTGATCCATGAGTCCCATGGAGGCCATCGCTTTCTGATCCAGCCCCATGGCGGCAAGCGCCTTGGAATCCAGACCCATCGCAGCCATGGTCTTCTGGTCCAGACCCATCGCGGCCATTGCTTTCGGGTCGAGTCCCATAGCCGCCATGGCCTTGGGATCCATTCCCATTGACGCCATCACTTTGGGATCCAGCCCCAGCGAGGCCATCATGTTCTTCGGGTCCAGGCCCATGGCGGCCAGCATCTTCGGGTCCATCATCGCCGCCATCGCCTTCGGGTCGCTCATAGCTGCCAGCATCTTCGGGTCATACATCGCCGCGAGCATCTTGGGATCCATTCCCATTGACGCCATCGCCTTGGGATCCATTCCCATTGACGCCATCGCCTTGGGATCCATTCCCATTGACGCCATCGCCTTGGCGTCAAGCCCCATCGACGCTAGGACCTTCGGGTCCATGTACATCATACGCGGATCGATACCGTATGCGGCCATCATCTTGGGGTCCATGCCGTACAGCAGATTCTTCGGATCCATCCCGAACAGCGGGTTCTTGGGGTCCATCTTCCCGCCGTGTCCACCGAACAGCGAGGTGCTCGTGGCGGCGCCGGAAGACCGCGAGCCGGACGCAGACGAGGCGGGGGGACTCATCGGCGGCCGACCGGGACCCTTGCGGCGCTCCGAGGCCTTGGAGCTGCGCGATGAAGGCGCCGCCTTCTGCGTGGCCCAGTGCGGGTCGACGTCGTACATCGGGTTCTCCAGCAGCCAGGGAGCCAGGTTCTTGAGCTGCGGTGCCGCCGAGCCAGAGAGCTGCCGGGGGAAGGACGGTGTCAGCGCGGCAGGTTCGCCTCGATGACAACAGACACCCGGATAGACGCTCTATAGGTTCTCTATCGCCCCCTGCACGACCTACGGCAGCTGCTGCTGATCCGGTGGTCTCTCACACCAAGGAGGCGACACACGCGATACGTCCGATCACAAGGACATGAAGGAGCTGTTTACATACAATTTATAGACAAGTTACTGTACATGATCGAGCACACAAATGTGATGCAGCACGAAATAACGTAAGACAACTTCAGAGTCATGGAACAATGCAGTGGTACAGGAGCCTTGGTGACACCAGAAATCAGTAGTCAGTACACCAACCAACTCTCACTTCACCAGTCCCCAATAACCCACTCTCGCTAAGTTCAAGAAGGTCGTCTTTCTGGAACAATCCGAACCAAGCCATGACGTCTAAACTGCCAAACACACTGGCCACCGCGTCCTCAACTTTCCCCGAACGGCACTGGGTTCACGACATCCACATCTCCCGAACAGGACACAAACCCGCCCCGTCACCCTCCCTCGCTGACCTTTTTGCCGGAGAGCCTGTGCACGACGGGCACGGGTGTGTCCTGGCTGAGACGGGACCAGTCGACGGGGGGCGGCTCGTTGAACGAAGGCGGCAGTTTGCCGGAGAGGGCACCGGCCCGCTCCCGGCCGCCGCCGCTCGCCGGCGTCGCCTTATGCTGCGACTCCAGCCAGTTGTACACCTGGCGACCGAGGGGAGGGGGTGACGGTCACGTAGCTGCAACAGCAGGCAGAGGTAAGGCACGACAGACATAAGGGATTCATTATTCTCCATAATTAATCGCATTTAATTCTCAGTTCAGAGCATGGTGTAAGTTTGGCGGTTATCATATTACTTTACGAACAATGAAGACGATAATGTAATCGTCTTCATTCGTCAATCCCATCCCCCCTCGGTCAATGTCTCAACCATCACACAGCACACGCGGTCCTCTCTATCCAGCCATCTCCGCCACTCACCTTGGAGTCTGGTTTGTGCATCTCGTGCGCGGGCAGAGCGGCCGTCTCCTGGCCTCGGCGGTTACTCCTGCTCAGCGTGATGTCGGGGAACAGGTCCTCGCGGGGCCCGTGCGCCGGCGGCGGCAGCGGGCCGGCGGCGCGCGGCACGGGGGTGATGCTCACGGAAGGAGTCATGTCCCGCTGGGACACCGAGATAGAGGCAGAGCCGGCAGCTGACGGCGCGCTGGTCGTCTTGGCGCACAGCCCGGAGATGATCGAGTCCAGCTTGCGACGCTTCTTCTCCTTGCCGGTCGCCCCCTCACCCTAGTGAATGGAAGCGGCGGGTCGCAGTCAGCCGGGTGAAGACACAGGTAAAAGTCCGTAGACGGCCGACTCACCTGACGCATGGGTGTTCAGTTATTATGACATGCACTAGGTTGGACTGTAGTTCTCCGGTTTCTGGGGCAGTCACACGACTCGTATCGGCATCACAGGGTAAGACAAACAGACTGCAGTCATACCACGGTCCCGCAATCGTCCCCCCTCCTCCCCACACAAACTCGGCCACAGCTGCCAGCCGCCTGCCACGTAGGCGCGACAGACAGGCCACCACTGAATACCAAGAGATCACGTGTCTGTCAAGACAACCCACGAAACGACCGGGCAAACACCACGAGCCGAGTCAACGGGCGCAGAGCGGCTGCATGTCACGGCACGTTCCCGAGGATGCTACCCACCGGTGTCGATGGTATGGCAGCTGGGACCAACGCTCCCCACAGATACGCCTCCCGATATCCGCCATATCCACATCCCAATGAGACCACACAATGCAGCACGTAACAGCAGCTGGATGGAGGGGGGGGGGGGGCAACTCACCGTCCGTTTCTTGAGTCTGTCCAGGGTCGAGTCGAGCCGGCCGGCAGCGGCGGCGGCGGCAGCGCCCGGCCGCATGTGCAGGTCCAGCACCCCGTCGTCCGTCTTCTCGCTGTGCGGCGTCGACGAGCGACTCTTGTTCAGGCTGGGAACGGACCGGCGGCCACACGTCAGACGTCACGTCACAACACGTCATGTCACGTCACCGCCCACACAACCCAACCGACCTCGGCCGTCACAGCTGGCCTCGACCGGTCGACCGGTGCACAACGGCGAAAGCGGCTCCAAATCGAGACGTTATGGCCCAGCCGACTGCATAGCCCAGAGGAGGCCGCATAGCTTCGCAACAACCGGTCCTGTCAGCGGCCCGCCGCGTGCGTGCGGCGACCACAGTCATCCCGGACACCGCTGGATACAGCTCCGGAAAGGGACTCGGGTGGTCTGGCCGGCCGACCAGTTGTCAGATAGTCATCAGCGGTAGCCATCGATCAATGAGCAGCGCCGAGCAGCGCCGAGCAGCGCGGAGCAGGCTGCGGCCGGCACACAGGAATGCGCACACAGGAATGTTCCCGGCAGCAGCCAGGAAAATCGGACACGCGGTGACGCGCGGTGACTCCCGTTATTAGACGGCCAGGCACTTACACACACTGAGCAGCTGACTACACCTGTAAAACAACTCTGACTAGGTACTAGTTGCTACCGAAACAATGCTAAAAATGCTACCTGCCTCCTGCAAGACCAATTTGATCAGCGTGATAGCAGACAATCGTTTTATGCATAGCGTTTGCTTTTTATATGTTTTTGCAGGTAGTAGCAGCGTTGCTCGCATATTGTCTGCTTATTCAGCGACATCGTGTCGGACATCTCTGCGCCCATACATGTATCAGCCATTAGGTTGCCAATGCATGTCCTGGTTAGACATTTTGTGCAGTTTCTACCGAATGAAAGGTGTTTTCTTCAGAGTGCATTGCGTGTTTGCCTAAGGAATACCTACGTTTGACATCAACCGTCTCGATAAAGGCAATATTAACACAATTACTGCAGATACAACACATAGTATTGTGCCAAATGGTGTTATATAATGCAATCCAGCAGACCATGATACACTGCATATGACGGGGTCATTCTTTACAATACTCAACGACAGCAGAATCAATAGTTACCAACACCACAATTCAAACTGTGGGTACAGGAAATACCCGCACCTATCCCACGCCCCGCCCACGTCCCTCCTCCCCCCACACATCTCTCTCTCTCTCTCTCTCTCTCTCTCTCTCTCTCTCACTCTCTCTCCTTCTCTCTCTCTCTCTCTCTCTCTCTCTCTCTCTCTCTCTCTCTCTCTCTCTCTCTCTCTCCTCTCTCTCTCTCTCTCTCTCTCTCCTTCTCTCTCTCTCTCTCTCATATCTCTCTCTCTCCTCGCTCTCTCTCTCTCTCTCTCTCTCATCTCTCTCTCTCTCTCTCTCTCTCTCTCTTCATCTCTCTCTCTTCTCTCTCTCTCTCTCTCTCTCTCTCTCTCTCTCTCTCTCTCTTCTCTCCTCTCTCTCTCTCTCTCTCTCTCTCTCCTCTCCTCTCTCTCTCTCTCTCTCTCACCACTGGCCGAGAGGTCCAGCACGTCGTCTCCCTTGGCCGTCTGCAAGCACGGCGCCGTGAACATGCGTGCGCCGAGTGCGGTGGTCCCGGGGGTGACGGCAACGCGGGCTCTGCGCCCGACGGCGCCCCCTTGAAGCTCAGGTCCATACCCCCATGAGCAGCAGGCCGCGGGGGGGCCGTGCTGGATGCGCCGGCGGAGGCTGGGCTGTCGCCACCCGTGCGGAACGGCGGGGCCGGGGGCGGCGAGCGCGGCGCGTCCTCCGGCTCCACGCTGTCCGCCCTCGGCTTGCCCCGAAAGCCGGGTGATGCTCTGCAGGTGTGGTTGAGCAGCGCACAGCAGCTTGGCGCGCTCAGGACGGTCTCGGCCGCGCCGTGTCGCCGCTTCCTTCACACGCCGCTCCGGCCGCCTCCTACGGCAGGCTACTTGCCGCGGCGGGCTCCGGTGCCCGGTGCCGGTGCCGGCGCCGGCGCCCGTCGCCGGCTTCGGCCCAGCGCTCCGGGACCCGTCGACGAACCCTGCTGCTACCGCGTCGCCGGGCCGCTGCCGGCGGCCAGCAGCAGCGGCCGCACAGCAGCAGCAGCAGCAGTCGCGCAACGGCGACTAGTCGACGGACGCGACTCATCCCTGGGGCTGACCCGGACACCGATCAGACCCGGGTCGAGCGGGTCCCCGTCGACAGCCGAGCTGTAGTCCACACTCCGGCCACCGGGCCTGTATCGACAGGCATGCACAATATGCCTGGAGCCCGCATGTGCAGCGGTGTGGTCGCCCGGGCCACTGGATGGGCGCGCCGCGTATGTTCTGGTGCAGGCATCTAGGATCATCGCGGCCTCCTGCAGTACCTCCGGGTCGTACAGGTGACCGTACTTGCTGATAGGACTCCTCCAATCTGTGGTATGAGGCCCATCAGCGGCTGGGCTGCCGCCGGGGTGTTCGGCAGTCGAGGCAGCACCGCCTCCTCCTTGCCCGCCGCTGACGACCCCGAGGCAGACTCTCAAGGTTTTCATCTTAAACGTCTCTGCTGCCAGCGCTAGTGTCGACTCCCTGGCACAGCAGCCTCCAGCCATCTCCTTCTTGCTGTCTTTGCTCTGATCGGCTGTGATTTTCTCAGCCACGGCAGTTCACGTTCTCCCCTGTTTCACTGCCTCTCCGGGAGGACACGTTCTCTCGGTAGAGCTCTCCTTCATCGGCAGTCGACTGTCCTCACCATTCTCCGACGTGCTCAGCCGGCGTCGTCCGCCGTTACATTTCGGCCTCCTCCGCCCGCAGGGAGCGTCTAATACACAGCAGGTTGTCCAGAGTCAACCTAGCGTACCGTCCGGGCCTTCGCCGTCCACCTCACTTCCTCCTCCTGTCCAGTCGACATCCTTCTCCTCCCTCCTCCTGGGTCTTTCGTCCTCGCCGTATGGCAGATCAGCCGCCTTCTCGTCTCCATTCTGATCGCAACCTCCCTCCGGCTTCTTCTCGCCATCGGGTTTTCTCCTCCGACTCATCCACTTCCATCTTTTCTCTCCCTCCGTCTTCCCCTCATCCTTTGACGTCCTTCCGTCTCACTCGCTTCCGCAATCCGTTTTTGCGTCTGCGTTTGCATCGGAGTTGGATTTGCGCTGGCTGACGTCCATGTCGGCTGCCTTGTCCCGTCGTTTTGTCTGCGTCCCCGGCGTCGGCGGCGGGCGGCGGGTCGCGTTTGCGCGTGGCTCGCCAGTCGGTGCTACTTCTGTTGTCCTTCTTGTCGACCCAGCTTCATTCCCTTCATGTGCCCGTGTGATCACGTCCCTGAATGACAGGTCGGGGTCGTGCAGGTAGTAAGAAGCCGATGTTTGGCCCGATACGCGTGCCTGTAATGACATACGCACACAAAAACCGCACAAGTCAGACACGGACTGCACAGGGACGGCCAGACTGGGCGAACGTCTCAGCTTGGCGGCGGCGGGCGGCGGCGGGGACACGGCCACCGCCGGGTGCGGGTTACACCGCACAGGTGTCAGCAGCGCTTCCGCCCCGGCCCCAGACAGATTGTCACAGCGGGTCGTACACAGTCCACAACACCCGCCCCGCGCCTGCCTCCCCAGCCGCGCCTGCCGCGCCTGCCGGGACACCACCACACAGGTGTGTGTGTGTGTGTGTCAGCTGCCCGGCAGGCCAGGGCGGCGCGCCCCTGTCGATATGATCGATCGACACCCGAACGCAGCCACTGGACGGGTCACGCTCACATCCTGTCGCTACACGGGCAACCAAGTAATTACTGTTATATGCAGTTCGCCGGCTATGGCCATCCACTACGTCGTACTATGGATGCCTTCAATGCTAATGTATTATTGCATAAACCTATAGCACGAGTTCTGAATTACGGCAGCTGGATGGAAAAATACCCACTCGGTAGGTCCATGCAGGGCCCTTGTAGAGCGATAAGGTCACTTTGGACATAATCATTAGAGACAGGGACAAAATCAATACACGGCCGATTCCACAGGACTTATCCAGCATTAACGCCAAGACAAAGCGGCACAACAAGCCCGCCTAGAATGTCACACTTCATGTATTTATGCACGGCTGCCGCTGCCATAGGCCACCACCACTGACGGCCGACTCCACTGACGCTGGAGCAGCCCCCCCACCCCCCCCATACAGCACACCAACCCAGCCGCAAATACCCTGATGCCGGATACGCCGGATACGCCACAAACATAACGCCCAGTCCCTCTATACTCGTCCGTCTCCATCTTAACCTTCCCTCCCTAGCTGTGGACGCCCACTGTCGCCACGATACAGTACTGCACCACAATGACCGATGGACATTCCCCTACCTTTCCATACCCGCCCACACATGCCTTTGTTCATATCCCGGCACAATATGGCAGACTTTTCCCTCTGGCATGTCTGTCTGTCTCCACCTTCCCTCGCTCTCCCCGTCTCTAACTGCATCTTTCCCCCACATCTCTCTCCTTTGCCCTGGCTCCACCTTCCCTCCCTCCGTTCCCTACCCGTCTCCACTTCCATTTCCCCCCCCACCCTCCTCCACCCCCCCCCCCTGCTACTCACCGCTCGCGCCGATGATAGGGTCCCTGTCGTGTTTTCCAGGCGTCCCACCAAGCGGGGCAGGTTGGACGGCATCCTGGCAGAGCTTCAGCCGCTCCTCCCAGCTGCGGGTGCTACCCCACCTACGGTCCCGCAGCGTGTTTCAGCCAGGTCCGTAGGTCTCCTTGCAGGGACAGACGATACATCGTGGTGATGCGATACTCCACTTTAATCTCAGCCCCCCCCAGAGGCCGCGAGTGGTCAGATGCTGACCGGGGCTTCAGGGGGCGCTGCAACTGCTATGTTGTATAGGGAGCAAGGCACACGGTCCGGGACAGTCCCAGTCTCCAGTGGCACACTCACACTTCAGATTGCACCTGTGAGGACTGAAGCAACCACGCCAAGAGCAGACAGACGCAGCCCGGCACACACACGAATTCCAGGCCCGACTGCTTTATATCGAGTCGTGTCACAGACCCTTTCTCAGTGCGGAACACACCGGTGTCATCCGCCTGTGTGCAGTCTGGACGCTCAGTACGCGGTGTACAACGGCACAGCCGGCGCATGCAGCACATCTGCCGCGGCGGCGACCGTCTGGACGCTCAGTACCGCGGTACACTACTGCACAGCCTGCGCCAGCAGCACATCTGCTCGCGGGTCGGCGACCGTCTGGACGCTCAGTACGCGGTACACTAGTACTGCACAGCGGCGCAGCATGCACATCTGCCGCGGCGGCGGGCGACGGACGGTCTGTTGGACAATCAGCCGCGTCCTCAGGCAGACAGCCCCGCGCCAGATGTGTGCAGTGTGTGACGGTCCCTCATACATTGTGGAGGAACGCTACAGGTGGCGGCTCGTGGTCCTCAAAGTACCTGAGGCCCAAGTTCAGAAGTTGCAACGGGGTAGGAGCAGCTGCCGTTTAGTTAACCCTAGTTCCTGCGGGGGGGGGGGGGCAGATTCTGGCCCCCCCTGGTGGTTTTCACTTGCCGCTTCTAAACAAGTTAGGCCTAGCGTCTTGAACGTTGTGACTTTTCCCAACTTTGAATGGCGCGTATCGTTGTCAAAATGTAAAAAAACGACCAGCAGAGGCGGTGCCAGGTCTCCTGTTTTAGGTGAGGTGTTACGAATGCGGTTGTGTGGCGCACACTTCCTTCGTAGTTTTGCGGTTGCAATACATGCGTCAGAAACATTTTCAATGCAATAATGCATCATACATACTGGATTGTATATGGTTGTGGCAGAGGCGCACTCTAGGTACAAAAAATGGGAGGCGATACCTCCCTCAAAATTAGGGTCCAACTTCAAATTAGTAAGATGATAAAAGCGTTACTCGCATGGTGCCCCCCCGTTGTTTTCCCTGGATGTTGTTTTCTATGCGAAATACATTAAATTTAACAAATCACAGCAAGTAATGCCCACATGTGACGTTCAATTGCAGCTTGGAATTTGGGCAATTTTCTGAGACTTTTTGGGGGTCAAAGAATTTTGCTTTCTTCATATTTGTTCAGAAAATTACTACTCTCTTTTCGGCCTGGATCTTACCGACATTGTAGTTAAAATATAATTCAATTCCTCCTCACAAGGATTTCATATCTATTACCAAATCAGGATTTTTTCCTTTCGAATAAAAAATTAAAACTAAAATGAAAATCTTACTTGCCGTGGCAATACAATTTTAATTCCACTATGGATATCTTACTCACACTCTCCGGGGACCAGGTCATGAAATGAAAAATCCAACACTGCGTTCATGTCGTCCCCAAACAATTACGACAACAACAAATTTGTATCATAAAATTGTCCCCCTAAAAACCATCCCCTGAATACGCCTACGAATTTTTGATGTTGGTATTTATCTTTTGATATATTGAAGACCAGTACATTTGAACTCAAAACGCTTTGGGCATGCAAATCGGTCCACACCACATGGCCGTAATGACCTTTCCAAAAACAACCCCCAAATTTTCGTATTCTTTGCCCCCCTTGGACCATTCTTTTTCCCATTTTTGAACACAAAATACATTTCGGGTCCCTAAAAGAAAGAAGATCTTGTCATGTCGAATCGAAAGACATTTCTCCCATCGAAATCGAACCGAGCGGTTCTCGAGATCTCTGGGGAGAGGGGGCAGAATCTGCCCCCGCAGGTTAACGTAATTTTAGTTCCGCCAGCAGGGAATAGGGTCTAACACACATAAAACAAGATCGCAGGCATAGGGAAACGGCCAAGGGCCCCACCATGCCCCCCCCCCAACGATTTGTTCATAATGTTTGATAAAATATTTATTTTTGTCTAATGGTAACAATTGGGTCATAATTATATCTTATATATATAGATAGATCAAGACGATGGGAGCTCAAAATTCCTGTGCAAATCAATTTGGCAATACTAGCCATAGCGGAGTGCGCCCCCATAAATCCGGCGTTGCCAAAACGTAAACTCTAGTTTGGAAATAGAGTTTCAAATTTCAGGACCACGGAGCCGGCGCCGGGCCCAAATTCAGGGCCCGGCGCCGGCTATCCCGGGCGCCGGCCATGTGGCCAATGACCTATCCAGAAATGACAAACCTGTCTAGTTACATGGCCATAAGGATACTTCTAGTTCCCACTTCAACTTCTTATCACAATAGCTCAGTATATTATATATGGCCTTGCAATAAATCCACGTGACACCCTCACCCACAACACTTTCCAAACCCCAATTTCAACCAACGTTCCAAACAAATGTTTTGATTGAGTCACGTTTGTGAACATTCGACAGGCCTGGCCCCCGTAAAAGAATCACGTGTGTCAAATCAGTCAGCAAGATCGATATTCGCTAATGTGTCACTTTGGACAGATATTCACCAGCTTCACACCTCATAATCGCGACTGCCTCAGAATTGCGTGAAGACAATCGTTCATGTTCGTATTAGAAAATAAGTTGTAATATCAAATCCTAACCCTTGGGGCCAGTTCAAGTTTTTTTTTTAACATGTCCATCAGCCGACATCCTCAAATATGTTGGGACATTTTCCATTTCCGGGTATTTTAGGTCATTTATGGTGATTTAAGTAATTTAAGGTGATAGGTTAGTCATTTCGGTGACGGGATTAATTGTATTGTTTTGCGCCGTTTGAGCTCAACGATTCGCAATTGTCAAATACTTCAAGCGGCCATTAGGCGCAGATTGTTATATAGCCCTTTGGGCGCAGCAGTGAAGTTGTACCAGGGCAGTTGTACGGCCTTGGCCTTGGCAGTGAAGTTAGCTTTGTTCTCTGTTGCCCAAGGTCTGTATAAATCTGTGCCAAGGCCGTATAAGAGTGGGTCTGTGCGTGTGACTGGCTTGATGTTAGTTATAGATATCTGGCTTGGATAGTGAGGAAAACGAGGGATACTCTCTAATTCAAGACAGGTTGTTTATTTTTATTTTTGTCATCTCAAGATATGATTGTCCACTCCAATGTTTTTAGTACGGGTCATACTAAATGTCCATGGAAAACTTGCCTTTTCCCCATATCCTGTGAAGTATATTTATTATTTACTAGTCCATGTCAACATTGATCAAATAGTAGTAGGTTACGTACCTCAACCTTTTGTAGAAGCTATTACAATACAACCCAACATTGCATTGTTTGTGATGTTGAGTAATGAGTGCATACTTATTACTTACTTATTTTTTATCTTATTTTAAGCTGCTCGTTTGGACTTGGCGTGATCCTATCATGCTTTTTATTTTTGCAAACACCCAAAGATGAAAGAAGTCCTCCTCACCTTGACCTGTTCCCACTCTCCTGTTAGTCTGTTGTTGATTTTTATCTCAAGTTTCCGAATTTTGTGGGATTTCCTTTACTCCATGGTCCATATATTAACCATTATATATTGGTGTTTAAATGTGGTGTGTGTTAAAATGTTAGAATGCACATTGCAAACTATACATATTCTGCTAAAATATTTTAAGTGTAAAAATGATGTATACATGCATAATCCTAGCTGCCGAGTGCCGAGCTCTGGCGGGTGCTGCAACATGTGGGCCGGACTTTGATGGGCCGGTCCCACTCATGCATGAGCGGTGGCGGTTCGGGTTGCTGTTTTTTTTTTGTTGCATCTCTATTCGAAATGATATCAAAGACTCTGCTTTCAATCATAGCTCTACTATATATAGTCACAGTTCTCTATGCAAAGCAAACCCATGACAGCCTGACGCCACCTAGTGTCATGGGCTGACGCCCCTCGCGGCAGCATTCGAATCTGGAGCCAATCGAGCATGACCGTATCACGCTAATGCGCAAGCCTCTAGAGGCCGGACTGTCGGCGGCATCAGCCGGCGAAGCCCGGGCGAGAAATAGCTGCGACATTTGATGGAGCCATCACATACCCCGCACGAACTATAAACGGCACAATTAAGTTATATCTCACATAATATTGAAGAATGTGCTGTATCCTTATAGTGATGAATATTCACTATCTATAAGAACGCCGAGCAGTTCGTGGGAAACCAATCGTCAGTACGATTGCAGGGGATCGAAGTTGCTGCTCTTCTCGGCCCGCCCACGCGGTCTGAACGCCGCCGACGCCAGAGAGATGACGGCTGTGCGATAGTAAAACATCATAATTTGGATAATAGCTGATAGTTTTTTTATGAGATGATAGATAACACAATAATGTGGCCAGAATCTATAGATCAGCATGTTCTCTCATTCATGAACTTGTATTCTTCCGTCGCTACAAACTCCTAGGAGCGAATAATCGCTTTGGAGGCCCAAAACATCCGTGCCCTCAGAGGGCTATACCATTGGGTCGGCACGGCGCGGCAGCGGCGGCTGATAGGCGATTGCCCGCTGGTTCCTCAGTAGCATGGGCTGAACGGGCGGAGCGGTAGAGGCGGGGGCCGCCGGGCCTCAGTCGGCTCGTAGTGGTTTGCGTGTAGTATGGGTAAACGTAGTACGGTCCGGTGGCTGGCGGTGTGGATGGAGACCCGGTGAATTTCGGTGATAAGCCATATAAAATGCACTGCGATGTGCAGAATGGGAATCACATCACACATCTTTTTTCTATGGCAACCAAATTATATTTTCAAGGCACATTTTTACTTTAAACAAAAATAGGTGAGGCCCCGGTCCTCAGTTGCCTCATATGACGAGCCGCTTCTGGAACGTACGGTCGCAAGCGCAAGCCCATCGCCGGCAGACCTCGCTAACTGTGTGCCGTAAATTCGGGCGCCCCCAGTCCCGCAGCTCAAACCACTGGTGGTGTCGGACTCGCAACAGGTTCCCGTTCGAGCCCCTGACCGTAGGTACAGCGGATCGAACCTCACCCTTCTCCCAGCCGAGTGCGTCACATGTGAGTGACGCGAGTTCGGTACGTCACCAGACGGTCTGTACAACATGTCCGATACATCCCTCTAGCGACAAACCGAACAAGACGACACCCAGACGACACCGAGACGACACCAGACGTCACCAGACGTCACCAGACGACACCAGACGACACCAGACGACACCAACCTGAGTCCGGATCATCAGACAACACCAGCCACAGACTCAGCACAGGCGCCGCACAGGCGCCGCATAGTCTCACAGAGCATCATCATTCTAGGGACACACAACACACAATTGTCCGTATCCTAAGGGTGTCCCGAAATGATTATCCCTTCCACAAAACTCATTTAACAATGAAACAACCAATGCTTGGTTCATGGTTTATTTACCCCCCCCCCCCCTAGTCGGACACACTCCCTCGTACGCTCCAGGCATCTCCCGCACATCGATAGTACAGCGTCTCGGCGCTGATGCTACGCCAAGCCTTCTGCAGGCTTGCTGCCAGCGCCTTGCCTGGAGATGGCCCAGCTCCATCGTGTCCAGCTCGCCCTGCACGATGACCCAGAGATTCTCGATGGGAGCGCCCTTGCTCGGAGGTGGCCGGGCTCCATCATGTCCAGCTCGCCCTGCACGATGACCCAAGAGATTATCGACGGGCGACAGGTCAGGGCGACAGGCTCGACCACACACACCTTCTCCAGAACGCCGGGAGGTGGCGCGGCACCACTCCTGAGTCCATGGGCGCAGGCTGTGTGAGCCGGATCACCATCCTGCTGGAATATCGCTCGACATCCTCGGCAGAAGTTTGGCCGGGTTGGTGACCCTTTCGCTCCTTCCGCCTGCGTATCGCTGACGTGGCCCGTCTTCTTGAGCACCTCATCCACGTAGTACTCTGCCGTTACGGGTCCTGGCCGCGGGGACGAGGGTGCGCTCTGAGGAGCCCCTGGGTAGCTCATCATGGCCCAGACCCATGATTCTCCGTGGGTGCTTCACCGTCTCGGTGGCGAGCACTTCAGACCGCTGTGCGCCCAGACGCGGTCGTTCCGGCGGGTTCGGACGGGTGCAGTAGCTCGAGGGAGACTCATCGCTGAACGGGGACGCGCCGCAGTCTAGGGATAGTCCAATTCTTGCGCTCCCGGGCGAACGCCCGCCGCTTGAGAGGGCTCTTCAGCTTCGGCATGGCGGGCGCGGCTTGAACGGCTTGATACGGTGCAGGCCCTTGGTCAGGGTAGCTGTGGACGGTCGTCCTTGGACACTAGCGTTGACATGGTGTCTTTTCTGAGGGCGGCTTTGGCCAGGACGATTTGGCTACTACGATTCAAACCGTCTTCCTCCCGCGACCGGGTGCGGGTTTCGAGCGATTCCTCCTTGCGGTCTCGAGCTATCAGATTTGCATGATGCTGACAGACTCCCCGCGTTGCTTAGCAACATCAAGCCTGGGTCATACCGCCGAGAACATGCCACCGCCGACCGGTTGGCGGCGTCGACAAAAGGTGTTCCTTTACCATGGTGGACACTGGGCTCCGCACGCTGACGGTACCCCTGGAAACTGGACCTCGACCCCCCCCCACCATCGCGGCTGTAGGTCGAGGTCACCCGGTATGGGTCACATGATCAGCCGACACGCAAGGATGCCCTGAGGCGGGGCCTCGGCTCGTCCCCATTGGTTCCGCCAGCGTGCGGGGGGGGGGGTGGGCGGAGGAATACGACCCAATGACCAACGGGCCAATCAATTTGAGTAATGACACCCTGTTACACAACCGCTGTACACGACCGTACACTTACCGTCAGGTAGACGGCTTGTGAGCGCGGATGAGATCGGCGGCGGCGGGCGGCGCGGCGCACCGCGGCGGCCGGCGGGCGGGGGCTCGCCGGCCGCCACACCGCTGGCACATGGCGCGGAACTCATGGTAGTACTCTGTGATGCGTGCCCGTCGAACTTCTTCTCGAGCCGAGGCCCGCCTTCCGGAACCGACTCCAGTCGTACCGGTTGTCCTTCCTGCCGACCAACACGGCAGATATCGTCAGGTTACCAACTGCTTCGACGATTACACCCACGACATTGAGGAATATCGCCAAATACTCCAGATTATAGGAGAATTTCGGAGTAACGCCGCTAAAACTTTATACAGCTCGGTACCGCGTCGACAAAATTAAGATAAAATTAAGACAATCGAACATTTTGGGTTGGGCGCAGTTGTGATCATTTTAGACAAAGAGCATCGTTGATCAAAAGCCCAGTCAGCGACAAGCCTCTAGATTCCAAACGGAAAAATACACTCATGGGTTGTGAAACAGCGTGTCCGTTTTGGGTTGTGTGTGTGTGTGGTGTTTTTTTTTTTTTTGTTTTTGTGTGTGTTTTTTGGTGTTTTTTTTTTTTTTTTTTTTTTGTTTTGTTTTTTGCATAATCCAAACCTGTCAAAACATTGAAACAAACC
>JAXIVJ010004961.1:5000-72500 GCA_036785665.1 Chirona hameri
TCATAAAATATTAACTTTCAAGCGGGCTACATCTTTAGCTAGTCTGCCGAGTTCCGAAAAAGGCGACGCGAACGCAAAGACGATGAGATCGGCACCCGGAAGCTGCTCCAGCGGTGCCCAATTTGCTGGACCGAAGAGCTAATAGTGGGAACAGGCCAGGACCATCTCCCCAAGCCATCTCCCCCCAGGCTCCTCCAGATTCACAGGTACCATTTACGCGCGGAAAAGTCGTTCTGCCTCTTGCTGTTTTCACACCATTTGCACTGTTACCAGTTGTTTGTTACAGTTCGGTACATATGTATACAGTTATTATTATCATATTGAGCGCGGACTGCCACCGGTCATCGTGATTTGCTATCCGAGGCTAATGTATATGAAAAACTACCTTCATTTCAATATTTGTCATCATACCAAGATTTGTAACCGGGAAAAGAGGTTACCTATCCACTCACGGTTTGGTTCCAATATGAAAATGTCGTTTTCCAGGACCTAAAACTAACATTTCCACGCCGCTTCCCGGCGTCACATCGGTAGTCATCATCATAACCAAGCCATAGTCATCGTCATCAGTTCGTCGTAATTACGCTGAATTGAATGAATATCATGTTTAGCTTCTTATCCTCTACAAGGCCCACCGCATATATTTCTGGATTTTATCAAGCAAACCCGTACAAATTTCGCGCCGCTTCGCGGCGGTAACTAACAAGTACCTACCCACTATAATATGAAAATCCACATTCAAAATGCTGCAAAGACTTAAATACACGTATAAAAATGGGGGCACATTTTTTCGTCATTTCAGCCGCTCCCCACACTCAAAAGCCGACCCATCCTGTTGTCAGCTAAGATAAGTTTTATCTCCTGTACGTAGCAATACAAATTAGTAATGCGCTCAGTAAACAATGCCTACTGAGGGTCCTGGTCCAATCCAGCTCCACAAAAAGGGACGAAGAAAATTGTTAAAAAGGGGGCCTCACAAAATAAAGTGGCCGAAATCCGTAGAGTTTTTCATATCCAAGGGTATTTTTGGTGTGGGGGCCTCTCCCAGGGTCTTCGTCTTCCTTCTGAAGGTCTAGATGCCCCTGATGTGGTGTGGCGAAGGCCAAAGGGCACAATCAACTGTTGACCCGCAGATATGTTAAAAGGGAATACCTCCACTGGCTATGCTATTCTGACTAATGTCTATAAAGCATTTAGATTATTATATTATATTGATGAGCATAAACATCAGGGGCGTGGGAACCGTGGGAGCAATGGGGACAACTCCCCCCCCCCCCCCCAACTTTAGAGCTGAGGGGGGGGGGGGGCGACGCCCCTCCAACTTTTTACACGTTCACTCGACTCTTTATAAGAACAAGGGCATTGTCACCGGAGTTTCAATGGCGGCGCGCAGCGCCGCGAAATTTGGCACAGCAGTTCGGGAATCAATTACCCACACGGTGTGCATTTTGTTTTACCTCGGGTCATCTCAGGTCAGGTCACCAGGTAAGTCAAGTGACTCCACCTCCAAAAGTGTGCGGTCGTTCCACAGACAGTGATTGACCAAACGGTTTTAAACTCACATGATGCTCGAATGACGGTGATAAGTACCGACAATTCGTATATCTCGATTTATATTTTATATCGGTGACCTAAGGTCAGGTCTATTTCGTGACCTCCTTATTATAAATCAATGAGGAGAAAATATAAAAAACAGGTATAAATCCATAGGAAATGGCTGAATTTGGCCAATTTTCAATAGATCCACCCACTGGCGGATCCAGAACGGTGGTTAGGGGGGGGGGGGAGTTTGTGGTTCCACAGAACGGTGGTTAGGGGGGCACGGTTGGTTTGGGGGCCAAATCCAAAACAAAGTCTCACACAATTCTGAAAACTCATCGGATTTTGCTTGCTTATATGCATTGTTAGCTGATTTAAAACAAACTTTACTTAGTAAAAGTTGCTTAGTAAAAGTTCCTCTCTATCAGGAAATGTGTCGATTTTGCGCCGATTTCATGCGGTTTGGGGGGGGGGGGGGGCATGGCTGCTTTGCCCCCTCTGGATCCACCAGTGGATCCACCACTCTTGTCCCAAATGCAATGCCCTATGTCACATTTCTGTTCTTTTACCTCTACGAGGTCAACTCTCGAGGCCCAGGACCAGGTCACGTATGATTTAGAGCAGTGGGGTTTTCACCATTGTATTCGGTTTGTCGAGACAAAACAATTGATGTAAGAGTTGACCTTGACCTCAGGTCAGGCCAATTTTTGGATGTGACCTAACTAGGTCACCCAATAAATCATTCGATGCGTGTCCACGAGACATAGGTATACAGTGGTGAAATCTGTTTTTTTTTGTTACCTTATTGTGCTTCTGTCAAAAGTTATTCCTTAAAACTAATTCGGCATTTGTTATGGAATGTTTCAAATTCAGTGGCTTTTGATGACCTAACTATTGGCTTTTGATTCTGATTTGATTTGATTTTGATTTGATTCAATGGCTTTTGATGACCTTAGGTCAATTCTGATGAACCTAAGTTACAGCAAATTCAATTATCTTTCGAACACTCTTGACCTTAATTTGGCAACAGTTAACTAACAAGCAAAATAACTAACTAACTAACTTATATATAAGTAGATAACATTTGTATCTGAAAAATGTGTGTGTTGTAATGTATTAGTTTGCCAGTATTTGGTTGAGTACGACCGTATAACGATAAATTCATAAAAATGTACCCGAAACATTGACCATAACACTGTAAAACACGGCATAGCATAACTCAGTTGAAGCCAAGTACGTTGCTTCTCTTCTGTCTTAATTTTTGCCGTAGTATTGCCAAAAAGTTCCCCCCAAACTTCAAAGTAGTTCCCACACCCCTGATAAACATTGTCATTAACCCTATTCCCTGCGGGGGACAGATTCTGCCCCTCCCGGTGGGTTTTCACTTGCCGCTTCTAAACCGTTAAGCCTAGCGTCCTGAAACTGTGTTGCTTTTCCCAAAATGTAATGGCGCGTATTATGTAATTTTTTTATTTTAAAAAAATCGGTATAGCAGAGGCGCTTCCAGGCTCCTGTTTTGGAGAGGGTGTTACGAATGCGGTTTTGCGTCCCATAATTCCTTCGTGGTTTGCAGTGCAATAAATGCGTCAGAAACAATTGCAATGCAATATGCATCATAGATACTGGGATTGCACATATTTTTGGGGCAGAGGCGCACTCAGGATAAAAAATAGGAGGCGATACCCACCCTCAAATTAGGCCCAACTTCAAATTGGTAAGATGATAAAAGCGTTACGCGCATGGTGCCCCCATGTTTTATTCCTGGATCCGCCTATGCGCAATATGTCAAATTTAACAAATTACAGCATATAATGCCCACATGTGACGTTCATGTCGTCCCAAACAATCACGAACAGCACATATTTTTTTCCAAGAAAATCCCCCCATTTTACATTCCTAGAATACGCCTATGATTTTGTTTTTGTTTTTTGTCTTTTGATATATTCAATGCCAATACATTTGAAGCTCAAAAACATTTGGAGCATGAAAATCGGTCGAGCCACATGGCCGCAATAACCTTTAAAAAAACACCCAAAATTTTCGGATTTTTTGCCCCCTAGCACCCCATTTTTTAACAAAACAAAAATGTCGGGGTCAAAAAGAGAGATCTAGTCATGACGATTCGAATGGCGTTTCCCATCGAAATCTCCCCCCCCCCCCAAAAAAAAATAAAATAATAATAATAATAATAATAATAATAATAATAATAATAATAATAATTCCCCCAAAAAAAAAGTGAATAGGGTTAAAGCAGCACTGGATGACATTAACGTAACGTACGGCTCGTTGCTCGTGGTAGGTAGGTCTACTAACATGCCAAGAGCCGCGAACACTGGCGAGTACCTAATATTCCGCTAACATATTATCGTGAGTCATTTATAATGCATGTATATTATGTAATCCTACCACACACTACGATCGCTTAATTTTGCCCAAGACTGACACTGCTTCAGTCAAATTCATCCATGAGCGCATGACTAGCTGACGTCGCACCTCCCTCGCGAGGATATTTTGTTGAAGCCGGTTGACATATTTCAAGCATTTAAACCGCTAGAATGTATTGGCAGAGACTGCGATACGGCAACGAGATACGGTAAGAAGATATGGGAACGAAATACGGCAACAAGATACGGAAACTGGGTACGAGAAAGGGATGCTGAAACTAGATACGGGAACAGGATGCGGGAATGAGCTACGGGAACTAGATATGGTAAGGAGATATCGGAACGTTGTAAGAGATACGGGAACAGGATACGGGAATGAGCTACGGGAACTAGATATGGTAAGGAGATATCGGAACGTTGTACGAGATACGGGAACGGGATACGGAAACTGGATACGGGAGCTGATTAAGGTATACGGGAACGGGATACGGGATCAGAATACGGGAACGGGATACGGGAACAGGATACGCGAACGGGATACGGGAACGGGATACGGGAACGGGATACGGGAACGGCATACGGGCACGGGATACAAGATACGGGATTTGGATACGGAACGGGATACGGGAACGGGAAAAAGGAAGGGGATTCGGAAACTGGATATGGGAGCGGGATAAAGGATACGAGATCGGATACGTGAACGGCATACGGGATACGGAAACGGGAAACGAGATACGGGATACGAGAACGGGATACGGGAACGGGATACGGGAACAGGATACGGGCACGGGATACGGGAACGGTATACGGAAATGGGATACGGAAACGGGATACGGGAACCGGATACGGGAACCGGATACGGGAACCTGATACGGGAACCGGATACCGGAACCGGATACTGGAACCGGATACAGGAACCGGATACCGGAACCGGATACGGGAACCGGATACGGGAACCGGATACGGGAACCGGGTACGGGAACCGGATACGGGAACCGGATACGGGAACCGGATACGGGAACCGGATACGGGAACCGGATACGAGAACGGAATACGGGATTGGGATACGGGAACGGGATACGGAAACGGGATACGGGATACGGGAACGAGATACGGGAACGGTAACTGGATATGAGAACGGGATACGGGAACGGGATACGGGAACGGGATACGGGATACGGGATGCGGGAACAGGATACGGGATACGGGAACGGGATACGGAATACATTATGCGGGATACGGGATGCGGGATAAGGGAAACTGGATAAAGGAAACGGGATACGGGAGATAAGAGATGGGATACGGGAGATGGGATACGGGAACGGCATAAGGGATACGGGAACGGGAACGGATACGGGTTACGGATACGGGAACGGATACGGGAACGGATACGGGAACGGATACGGGAACGGATACGGGAACGGATACGGGAACGGATACGGGAACGGATACGGGAACGGATACGGGAACGGATACGGGAACGGATACGGGGACGGATACGGGAACGGATACGGGAACGGATACGGGAACGGATACGGGAACGGATACGGGAACGGATACGGGAACGGATACGGGATACGGGAACGGGATACGGAAACTGGATACGGGAGCTGATTAAGTGATTCGGTACGGGAACAGGATACGGGAACGGGATACGGGATACGGGAACGGGATACGGGAACGGGATACGGGAACGGGATACGGGAACGGGATACGGGAACGGGATACGGGAACGGGATACGGGAACGGGATACGGGAACGGGATACGGGAGCGTGATACGGGAACTGGATACTGGAACGGGATACGGGAACATGATACGGGAACGGGATACGGGAACGGGATACGTAATACGGGAACGGGATACGTAATACGGGAACGGGATATGGGAACGTGATATGGAAACGGGATACGGGAACGGGATACGGGAACGGGATACGGGAACGGGATACGGGAACGGGATACGAGAACGGGATACGAGAACGGGATACAAGAACGGGACCGGGATACGGAATACGAGATACGGACTACGGAATACGGAATAAGGAATAAGGAATACGGAATACTGAATACGGAATACGAGATACGGGAAACGGCTAGCATATATAAATTAGCTGGCTATATAAATTGCGCATCGCGCAATACAGGCCCTCTAGTCTCTCTATCTCTACATTATCTCTATCTCTATATTATAAATCCTAAAAGATGACCCGCCGCCGCCGCCGCCGCCGCCGGAGTGACGCCCTAAATCGGTTCCTGTGCAGCCGTCTGATGAGTTATGAGGGTGATTTTTTTAGCACTTTTGGGTCCCGTGATTCAACAGGTCGTATCAAGTTTTGGTGTCGATCCGACCGATGGTGCGGCGTCGGCACGTGCGCGCGTGCGCCATTCGTTTAACATGGGAAACGCGACATTGTGAAATCGCGAAAAATGGGCAAGTTTCGCCCGGTTCCCCGGCCGCTTGCTCGGCAAACGAGAATCGCAGCGATATGCGAGCAACACTATGTGATAGATAATCGATTGGCCTTGCGTATAGCATGTCGTCCAGAGCGATGTGCGTGCCACGTGCAAAGTTGTGACCACTTTCATGATAAAATTGGCATATTCAGGATTTAAATTGGTGCTCGGAAACCGTTCGACGTAAAAGGCTGATCCGGGCACCATTTTGCAGGCGCAGCGACCGTCTTCAAATTATATGTGTTACTCAAAGCTGTGCGACTAATATTTTGGAGTTGAAGTTGACATGCAATATTTTTGGACAATTTAATCCTTCACACCGCCGTAACACCCAAAACGAGGACAAACTTGACCGGCAAATTTACACTGACGGATAGCACCGTTCTTGCTGACCTATATCCACCCAAAATATTCTGTAAAACGCTCATAGGTAACTTATGCTGAAGTCAAACGTAAACGATTACCAACGCTAACGTTGCGAAATAATTTCGTCGAATAAAATAGTATCGTTTAAGTTTGCCCAAGACTGCCACTGCCGCAGTCAAATTCATCAATGAGCGCATGACTAGCTGACGTCGCACCTCCCTCCCGGGGAGATTTTGTTGAAGCCGGTTGACATATTTCAGACATGTAAACCGCTAAAATGTTTTGGCAAAGACTGCGACACGGGAAAGAGATACGGTAAGAAGATATGGGAACGAAATACGGCAACAAGATACGGAAACTGGGTACGAGAAAGGGATGCTGGAACGAGATACGGGAACAGGATACGGGAATGAGATACGTTAACTAGATATGGTAAGGAGATATCGGAACGGTGTACAAGAAACGGGAATGAGATACGGGAGCGGGATACGGGAGCGGCATAAGTCAACGGGATACGGGAACGGGATACGTGAACGGGATACGTGAACGGGATACGGGAACGGGATACGGGAACGGGATACGGGAACGGGTTACGGGAACGGGTTACGGGAACGGGTTACGGGAACGGGTTACGGGAACGGGTTACGGGAACGGGTTACGGGAACGGATTACGGGAACGGGTTACGGGAACGGGTTACGGGAGCGGGATAAGAGAACGGGATACGGGATCGGGATATGTTAACAGGATACGGGAACGGGATACGGGAAAAGGATACGAGATACGGGAACGGGATATGGGAACTGGATATGGGAACAGGATACGGGAACGGGATTCCGGAACGGGATACGGGAACGGGATACGGGAACGGGATACGGGAACGGGATACAGGAACGGGATACGGGAACGGGATGCGGGATCGGGATACGGGAACGGGATACGGGAGCGGCATACGGGAACGGGATACGGGAAGGGGATACGGGAACGGGATACGGGAACGTCATACGGGAACGGGATATGGGAACGGGATATGGGAACGGGATATGGGAACGGGATACGGGAACGGGATACGGAAACGGGAACGGGATACGGGATACCGGATACGGGAATGGGATACGGGAATGGGATACGGGAACGGGATACGGGATATGGAACGAGATACGGGAAGGTATACGGGAACGGGATACGGGAACAGGATACGGGAACAGTATACGGGAACGGGATACGGGAACGGGATACGGGAACGGGATACGGGAACGGGATACGGGAACGGGATACGGGAACGGGATACGGAAACGGGATACGGGATACGGGAACGGGATAAGGGAACGGGATACGGGAACGGCATACGGGAACGGGATACGAGCACGGGATACAATATACGGGAACTGGATACGGAACGGGATACGGGAACTGGAAACAGGAAGCGGATTCGGAAACTGGATACGGGAGCGGGATAAAGGATACGGGATCGGATACGTGAACGGGATACGAGATACGGAAACGGGCAACGAGATACGGGATACGGGAACGGGATACGGGATACGGGATACGGGAACGGGAACGGGATACGGGAACGGGATACGGGAACGGGATACGGTAACGTGATACGGTAACGTGATACGGGAACGTGATACGGGAACGTGATACTGGAACGTGATACTGGAACGGGATGCGGAAACGATATACGGAAACGGGATACGGGAACGTGAACGGGAACGGGAACTGGAGAGGGAGCGGGACACGGTATACGGTATACGGGATACGGTATACGAGAACAGGATACGGGATACGGGATACCGGATACGGGATACGGGATACCGGATACGGGATACGGGATACCGGATACGGGATACCGGATACGGGATACCGGATACGGGATACCGGATACGGGAACGGGATACTGGAACGGGATACGGGAACGGGATACGGGAACGGGATACGGGAACGGGATACGGGAACGGGATACGGGAACGGGAACGGGATACGGGAACGGGATACTGGAACGGGATACGGGAACGGGATACGGGAACGGGATACGGGAACGGGATACGGGAACGGGATACGGGAACGGGATACGGGAACGGGATACGGGAACGGGAACGGGATACGGGAACGGGATACGGGAATGGGATACTGGATACGGTAATGGGGTACGGGAACGGGATACGGGAACGGGATAGGGCACGTTATACGTGAACGGGATACGGGAAAGGGATACGAGAACGATATACGGGAACTGGATAGGGTAACAGGATACGGAAACGGGATACGGAAACGGAATACGGAAACGGGATACGGAAACGGGATACGGAAACGGGATACGGAAACGGGATACGGAAACGGGATACGGAAACAGGATACGGGAACGGGATACGAGATACGGGAGCGGGATACGGAAAGGGATCCGGGAACGGGATACGGGATACGGGAACGGGGAACGGGATACGGGTACGGTATACGGGAACAGTATACGGAAACGGGATACGGAAACGGGATACGGAAACGGGATACGGAAACGGGATACGGAAACGGGATACGGAAACGGGATACGGAAACGGGATACGGAAACGGGATACTGAAACGGGATACGGAAACGGGATACGGGAACCGGATACGGGAACGGGATACGGGAACGGGAAACGGGAACGGGATACGGGAACGGGATACATGAAAGGGATACGGGAACGGGATACGGGAACTGGATACGGGAACGGGATACGGGAACGGGATACGGGAACGGGATACGGGAACGGGATACGGGAACGGGATACGGGAATGGGATTTTGGATACGGTAATGGGGTACGGGAACGGGATACTGGAACGGGATAGGGCACGTTATACGTGAACGGGATACGAGAACGGGATACGAGAACGAGATACATGAAAGGGATACGGGAACGGGATACGGAAACGGGATACGGAAACGGGATACGGAAACGGGATACGGAAACGGGATACGGAAACGGGATACGGAAACGGGATACGGAAACGGGATACGGAAACGGGATACGGAAACGGGATACGGAAACGGGATACGGAAACGAGATACGGAAACGGGATACGGAAACGGGATACGGAAACTGGATACTGAAACGGGATACGGGATACGGGAACGGGATACGGGATACGGGAACGGGATACGGGAACGGGATACGGGAACGGGATACGGGAACGGGATACGGGAACGGGATATGAAAACGGGATACAGGATAAGGGAACGGGATACGGGAACGGGATATGGGAACGGGATACGGAAACGGGTTACAAGAACGAGACACGGTATACGGGCACGGGATACCGGAACGGGATACCGGAACGGGATACCGGAACGGGATACCGGAACGGGATACCGGAACGGGATACCGGAACGGGATACGGGAACGGGATACGGGAACGGGACACGGGATACGGAAACGGGATACGCGAACGGGATACGGAAACGAGATACGGGAACGGGTTATGGGAACGGGATCCGGGAAGGGGATACGGGAACGCGATTCGGGAACGGGATAGGGGAACGGGAACAGGATACGGGAACAGGATACGGGAACAGGATACGGGAACAGGATACGGGAACAGGATACGGGAACAGGATACGGGAACAAGATTCGGGAACAGGATTCGGGAACAGGACACGGGAACAGGATACAGGAACAGGATACGGGAACAGGATACGGGAACAGGATACGGGAACAGGATAAGGGAACGCGATACGGAAACGGGATACGAGAACGGGAACGGGATACTGGTACGGGATAATGGTACGAGATACTGGTACGGGATACTGGTACGGAATACAGGAACGGGATACGGGAACGGGATACGGCAACGGGATACGGCAACTGGATACGGCAACGGGATACGGCAATGGGATACGGCAAAGAGATACGACAACGGGATACGGCAACGGGATACGGCAACGGGATACGGCAACGGGATACGGCAACGGGATACGCCAACGTGATACGGCAACGTGATACGGGAACGGGATACGGGAACGGGATACGTGAACGGGATACGGGAACAGGATACGGGAACGGGATACGGGATACGGTAACGGGATACGGGATACGGGAACGGGATACGGGAACGGGATACGGGAACGGGATACGGGAACGGGATACGGAACGGGATACGGGCACGGGGAACGGGATACGGGAACGGGATACGGGAACGGGATACGGGAACGGGATACGGGACACGGAAACGGGATACGGGAAAGGGATACCGGAAAAGGATGCGGGAACGTGATACGGGATACGGGAATGAGACGGGAACAGCAACAGGCAAGGAATACGGGAACAGGGTACGGGATACGGGAGACGTAATCCAGAATACGGGATACAGGATGCGGGATGCGGGATGCGGGATGCGGGATGCGGGATGCAGGATGCAGGATGCAGGATGGGGGATGCAGTATACCGAAATCGGGATACAGTATACCGAAATCGGGTACAGGAACGGGATCCGGGATTCGGGAACGGGATATTAGCTGCCTATATAAATTGAAGGCTATATAAATTGCGCATCGCGTAATACAGGCCCTCTAGTCTCTATCTCTATATTATAAATCCTAAAAGATGACCCGCCGCCGCCGCCGCCGCCGCCGGAGTGACGCCCTAAATCGGTTCCTGTACAGCGGTCTGATGAGTTATGAGGGTGATTTTTTTCAGGACTTTTGGATCCCGTGATTCAACAGGTCGTATTAAATTTTCAGCTTAATAAGACCAACGGTGCGGCGTCGGCGCGTGTTCGCGTGCGCCATTCGTTTAACATGGGAAACGCGACATTCGAAAATCGCGAAAAACGGGCCAGTTCCTCGCGGTTCCCCGGCCACTTCCTCGGCAACCAAGAGTCGCAGCGGTATGCGAGCAACACTATGTGATAGATAATCGATTGGCCTGGCGTATAAGATGTCGTTGAGAACGATGCGCGTGTCACGTGCAAAGTTGTGACCACTTTCATGATACAATTGGCATATTCAGGATTTAAATTGGTGCTCGGAAACCATTCGACGTAGAAGGCTGAACCGGGCACCATTTTGCAGGCGCAGCGACCGTCTTCAAATTATATGTGTTACTCAAAGCTGTGTGACTAATATTTTGGAGTTGAAGTTGAAATGCAATATTTTTGGACAATTTAATCCTTCACACCGCCGTAACACCCAAAACGACGACAAACTTGTCAGGCAAATTTACACAGACGGATAGCGCCGTTCTTGCTGACCTATATCCACCCAAAATATTATGTAAATCGCTCATAGGTAACTTATACTGAAGTCAAACGTAAACGATTACCGACGCTAACGTTGCGTAATAATTGCGTCGAATAAAATAGCATCGTTTAAGTTTGCCCAAGACTGACACTGCCGCAGTCAAATTCATCAATGAGCGCATGACTAGCTGACGTCGCACCTCCCTCCCGGGGAGATTTTGTTGAAGCCGGTTGACATATTGCAGGCCTGTAAACCGCTAAAATGTTTTGGCAGAGACTGCGACACGGGAACGAGATACGGTAAAAAGATATGGAAACGAAATACGGCAATAAGATACGGAAACTGGGTACGAGAAAGGGATGCTGGAACGAGATACGGGAACAGGATACGGGAATGAGATACAGTAACTAGATATGGTAAGAAGATATCGGAACGGTGTACGAGATACGGGAATGAGATACGGGAGCGGGATATGGGATACGGGAACGGGATACGGGAACTGGATACAGGAACGGGATACGGGCACATCATACGGGAACGGGATACGGGAACGGGATACGGGAACGGGATACGGGAACGGGATACGGGAACGGGATACGGGAACGGGATACGGGAACGGGATACGGGAACGGGATACGGGAACGGGAACGGGATACGGGAACGGGATACGGGAACGGGATACGGGAACGGGATACGGGAATGGGATACGGGATACAGGAACGGGATACGGGAACGGCATACGGGAACGGGATCGGGATCGGGAACGGCATACGGGAACGAGATACGGGAACGGGATACGGGAATGGGATACGGGAACGGGATACGGGAACGTGATACGGGAACGGGATACGGGAACAGGATACCGGAACGGGATACCGGAACGGGATACCGGAACGGGATACGGGAACGTGATACGGTAACGGGATACGGTAACGGGATACGGTAACGGGATACGGTAACGGGATACGGTAACGGGATACGGTAACGGGATATGGGCACGGGATACGGGAAATGGATACGGGAACGGAATACGGGAACGGGATACAGGAACGGGATACAGGAACGGGATACGGGAATGGGATACGGGAACAGGATACCGGAGCAGGATACCGGAACAGGATACCGGAACAGGATACCGGAACAGGATACCGGAACAGGATACCGGATCACGATACCGGAACTGGATATGGAAGCGGGATACGGGATACGGGAACGAGATATGGGAACGAGATACAGGTACGGGATACAGGTACGGGATACAGGTACGGGATACAGGTACGGGATACAGGTACGGGATACAGGTACGGGATACAGGCACGGGATACAAGTACGAGATACAGGTACGGGATACAGGTACGGGATACAGGTACGGGATACGGGGACGGGATACGGGAAGGGGATACGGAAACTGGATACGAAAACGGGATACTAGAACATGATACGGGATACGGGGACGGGATACGGGATACAGGATACGGGAACTGGATACGGAAACGGGATACGGAATACAGAATACGGAATACGGAATACGGAAAACGATATACGGAATACGGAATACGGAATACGGGATACGGGAAACGGCTAGCATATATAAATTAGCTGGCTATATAGATTGCGCATCGCGCAATACAGTCCCTCTTTCGCGATTTCACAATGTCGCGTTTCCCATGTTAAACGAATAGTAAATCCTAAAAGATGACCCGCCGCCGCCGCCGCCGCCGCCGCCGCCGGAGTGACGCCCTAAATCGGTTCCTGTGCAGCCGTCTGATGAGTTATGAGAGTGATTTTTTCAGCACTTTTGGGTCCCGTGATTCAACAGGTGGTATTCAATTTTCAGCTTAATAAGACCAACGGTGCGGCGTCGGCGCGTGCGCGCGTGCGCCATTCGTTTAACATGGGAAACGCGACATTGTGAAATCGCGAAAAACGAGCAAGTTTCGCCCGGTTCCCCGGCCGCTTGCTCGGCAACCGAAAGTCGCAGCGGTATGCGAGCAACACTATGTGATAGATAATCGATTGGCCTTGCGTATAGGGTGTCGTCCAGAGCGATGCGCGTGCCACGTGCAAAGTTGTGACCACTTTAATGATAAAATTGGCCTATTCAGGATTTCAATTGGTGCTCGGAAACTGTTTGACGTAGAACGCTGATCCGGGCACCATTTTGCAGGCGCAGTGACCGCCCTCAAATTATATGTGTTACTCAAAGCTGTGAGACTAATATTTTGGCGTTGAAGTTGAAATGCAATATTTTTGGACCATTTAATGCTTCACACCGCCGTAACACCCAAAATGAGGACACACTTGACCGGAAAATTTACACAGACGGATAGCGCCGTTCTTGCTGACCTATATCTATCCAAAAATATTTTGCTAATCGCTCATAGGTAACTTATGCTGAAGTCAAACGTAAACGATTACCGACGCTATGCGCCAGTCGGGCGCCGGCCGGCGGCCGGCGATAGCTCCCTCACGCAATAACGTAACGTCCGGCTCGTTGGCTTGCGTAGTCTGGCGCCGGCGGCGCCGCCCGCTCGCAATAACGTAACGTCCGGCTCGTTGCTCGTGGTAGGTGGGTCTACTAACATGCCAAGATCCGCGAGCACTGGCGAGTACCTAATATTCCGCTAACATATTATCGTGAGTCATTTATAATGCATGTATATTATGTCATCCTACCACACACTACGATTGCTTAATTTTGCCCAAGACTGACACTGCTTCAGTCAAATTCATCCATGAGCGCATGACTAGCTGACGTCGCACCTCCCTCGCGAGGATATTTTGTTGAAGTCGGTTGACAGATTTCAGGCATTTAAACCGCTAGAATGTTTTGGCAGACTGCGATACGGCAACGAGATACGGTAAGAAGATATGGGAACGAAATACGGCAACAAGATACGGAAACTGGGTACGAGAAAGGGATGCTGGAACTAGATACGGGAACAGGATACGGAAATGAGATACGGGAACTAGATATGGTAAGGAGATATCGGAACGGTGTACGAGATACGGGAATGAGATACGGGAGCGGGATACGGGAACGGGATACGGTAACTGGATACGGGAGCTGATTAAGGTAAACGTGATACGGGAACGGGATATGGTATACGGGATCAGAATACGGAAACGGGATACGGGAAACGGGAACGGGATACGGGAACGGGATACGGGAACGGGATACGGGAACGGGATACGGGAACGGGATACAGGAACGGGATACGGGAACGGAATACGGGAACGGGATGCGGGAAGGGGATACGGGAACGCAATGCGGGAACGAGATAGGGGAACGGGAACAGGATACGGGAACAGGATACGGGAACAGGATACGGGAACAGGATACGGGAACAGGATACGGGAACAGGATACGGGAACAGGATACGGGAACAGGATACGGGAACAGGATACGAGAACAGGATACGGGAACAGCATACGGGAACAGGAAACGGGAACAGGATACGGGAACAGGATACAGGAACAGGATGCGGGAACGGGATAAGGGAACGGGATAAGGGAACGGGATACGGGAACGGGATACTGGTACGGGATACTGGTAAGGGATACTGGTACGGGATACTGGTACGGGATACTGGTATGAGATACAGGAACGGGATACGGGAACGGGATACGGGAACGGGATACGGGAACGAGATACGGCAACGGGATACGGCAACGGGATACGGTAACGGGATACGGCAACGGGGTACGTTAACAGGATATGGGAACGGGATACGGGAACGGGATACGGGAACGGGATACGGGAACGGGATACGGGAACGGGATACGGGAACGGGATACGGGAACGGGATACGGGAACGGGATACGGGAACGGGATACGGGAAAGGGATACGGGAACGGGATACGGGAACGGGATACGGGAACGGGATACGGGAACGAGATACGGGAACGGGATACGGGATACGGGAACGGGATACGGGAACAGGATACGGGACCGGGTTACAAGAACGAGACACGGTATACAGGCCTGGTATACGTAAACAGGATACGGAAACGGGATACGGGAACGGAATTCTGGAACGGGATGCGGGAACGAGATACGGGAACGGGAACGGGATACGGGAACGGGATACGGGAACGGGATACGGGAACGGGATACGGGAACGGGATATGGGAACGGGATACGGGAACGGGATATGGGGACGGGATACGGGAACGGGATACGGGAACGGGGTACGGGAACGGGATACGGGAACGGGATACGGGAACGGGATACGGGAACTGGATACGGGAACGGGATACGGGGTACGGGAACGGGATACGGGAACGGGATACTGGAACTGGATACCGGGAACGGGATACCGGGAACAGGATACGGGATACGGGAACGGGATACGTAATACGTAATACGTAATACGTAATACGTAATACGTAATACAGAATACAAAATACATAATACGGAATACGGAATACGGAATACGAGATACGAGATACGAGATACGGAATACGGAATACGGAATACGGAAAACGGAATAGTGAATACGGAATACGGAATACAGAATACGGAATACGAGACACTGGAAACGGCTAGCATATATAAATAAGCTGGCTATATAAATTGCGCATCGCGCAATAAAGGCCATCTAGTAAATCCTAAAAGATGACCCGCCGCCGCCGCCGCCGCCGCCGCCGGAGTGACGCCCTAAATCGGTTCCTGTGCAGCCGTCTGATGAGTTATCAGTATAATTTTTTTCAGGACTTTTGGGTCCCGTGATTCAACAGATTGTATCAAGTTTTGGTGTTGATCTGACCGACAGTGCGGCGTCGGCACGTGCGCGCGTGCGCCATTCGTTTAACATGGGAAACGCGACATTGTGAAATCGCGAAAAATGGGCAAGTTTCGCCCGGTTCCCCGGCTGCTTGTTCGGCAACCGAGAATCGTAGCGATATGCGAGCAACACTATGTGATAGATAATCGATTGGCCTTGCGTATAGGATGTCGTCCAAACCGATGCGTGTGCCACGTGCAAAGTTGTGACCACTTTCATGACAAAATTGGCATTCAGGATTTAAATTGGTGCTCGGAAACCGTTCGATGTAGAAGGCTGAACCGGGCACCATTTTGCAGGCGCAGCGACCGTTTTCAAATTATATGTGTTACTCAAAGCTGTGTGACTATTATTTTTGAGTGGGATTTGAAATGCAATATTTTTGGACAATTTAATCCTTCACACCGCCGTAACCTCCAAAACGAGGACAAACTTGTCCGGAAAATTTACACAGACGGATAGCGCCGTTCTTTCTGACCTATATCCACCCAAAATATTATGTAAATCGCTCATAGGTAACTTATGCTGAAGTCAAACGTAAACGATTACCAACGCTAACGTTGCGATTGCGATAATTGCGTCGAATAAAATAGCATCGTTTAAGTTTGCCCAAGACTGACACTGCCGCAGTCAAATTCATCAATGAGCGCATGACTAGCAGACGTCGCACCTCCCTCCCGGGGAGAATTTGTTGAAGCCGGTTGACATATTTCAGGCATGTAAACCGCTAAAATGTTTTGGCAGAGACTGCGACACGGGAACGAGATACGGTAAGAAGATATGGGAGCGAAATACGGCAACAAGATACGGAAACTGGGTACGAGAAAGGGATGCTGGAACGAGATACGGGAACAGGATACGGGAATGAGATACGTTAACTAGATATGGTAAGGAGATATCTGAACGGTGTACGAGTTACGGGAATGAGATACGGGAGCGGGATACGGGAACGGGATACGGGAAAAGTATACGGGAAAAAGATACGGGAACGAGATACGGGAACGGGATACGGGAACGGGATACGGGAACGGGATACGGGAACGGGATACGGGAACGGGATACGGGAACGGGATACGGGATACGGGAACAAGATACGCGAACGGGATACGGGAACGGGATACGGGAACGGGATACGGGAACGGGATACGGGAACGGGATAGTTACATGATTCGGGAACGGGAACGGTGTACGAGATACGGGAATGAGATACGGGAGCGGGATACGGGAGCAGGATACGGGAGTGGGATACGGGATCGAGATACGGGATCGGGATACGGGAGCGGGATCAAGAAACTGGATACGGAAGCGATATACGGGAGCGGGATACGGGATCGGGATACGGGAGCGGGATACGGGAGCGGGATAAGAGAACGGGATACGGGATCGGGATACGTTAACAAGATACGGGAACGGGATACGTGAACGAGTTACGGGAACGGGATATGGGAACTGGATACGGGAACGGGATACGGGAACGGGATACGGGAACGGGATACGGGAACGGGATATGGGAACGGGATACGGGAACGGGATACGGGAACGGGATACGGGAACGGGATACGGGAACGGGATACGGGAACGGGATACGGGAACGGGATACGGGAACGGGATACGGGAACGGGATACGGGAAAGGAATACGGGAACGGGATATGGGAACGGGATACCGGAACGGGATACGGAAAGGGATACGGAACGGGATACGGAAACGAGATACGGAAACGGGATACCGGATACGGGATACCGGATACGGGATACGGGAACGGGATACGGGAACGGGATACGGGAACGGGACACGGGAACAGGATACGGAAACGGGATACGCGAACGGGATACGGAAACGAGATACGGGAACGGGTTATGGGAACGGGATCCGGGAAGGGGATACGGGAACGCGATTCGGGAACGGGATAGGGGAACGGGAACAGGATACGGGAACAGGATACGGGAACAGGATACGGGAACAGGATACGGGAACAGGATACGGGAACAAGATTCGGGAACAGGATACGGGAACAGGATACAGGAACAGGATACGGGAACAAGATACGGGAACAGGATACGGGAACAGGATAAGGGAACGCGATACGGAAACGGGATACGAGAACGGGAACGGGATACTAGTACGGGATAATGGTACGAGATACCGGTACGGGATACTGGTACGGAATACAGGAACGGGATACGGGAACGGGATACGGCAACGGGATACGGCAACGGGATACGGCAACGGGATACGGCAATGGGATACGGCAAAGGGATACGGCAACGGGATACGGCAACGGGATACGGCAACGGGATACGCCAACGTGATACGGCAACGTGATACGGGAACGGGATACGGGAACGGGATACGTGAACGGGATACGTGAACGGGATACGGGAACAGGATACGGGAACGGGATACGGGATACGGGATACGGTAACGGGATACGGGAACGGGATACGGGAACGGGATACGGGAACGGGATACGGGATACGGGAACGGGATACGGGAACGGGATACGGGAACGGGATACGGGAACGGGATACGGGAACGGGATACGGGAACGGGATACGGAACGGGATACTACGGAACGGGATACGGTAACGGGATACGGGCACGGGGAACGATATACGGGAACGGGATACGGGAACGGGATACGGGACACGGAAACGGGATACGGGAAAGGGATACCGGAAAAGGATGCGGGAACGTGATACGGGATACGGGAATGAGACACGGGAACAGCAACAGGCAAGGAATACGGGAACAGGGTACGGGATACGGGAGACGTAATCCAGAATACGGGATACGGGACACGTGATACGGGATACAGGATGCGGGATGCGGGATGCGGGATGCGGGATGCAGGATGCAGGATGGGGGATGCGGGATGCGGGATACAGTATACCGAAATCGGGTACAGGAACGGGATCCGGGATTCGGGAACGGGATATTAGCTGCCTATATAAATTGAAGGCTATATAAATTGCGCATCGCGCAATACAGGCCCTCTAGTAAATCCTAAAAGATGACCCGCCGCCGCCGCCGCCGCCGCCGCCGCCGGAGTGACGCCCTAAATCGGTTCCTGTGCAGCCGTCTGATGAGTTATGAGAGTGATTTTTTTCAGCACTTTTGGGTCCCGTGATTCAACAGGTGGTATTCAATTTTCAGCTTAATAAGACCAACGGTGCGGCGTCGGCGCGTGCGCGCGTGCGCCATTCGTTTAACATGGGAAACGCGACATTGTGAAATCGCGAAAAACGAGCAAGTTTCGCCCGGTTCCCCGGCCGCTTGCTCGGCAACCGAAAGTCGCAGCGGTATGCGAGCAACACTATGTGATAGATAATCGATTGGCCTTGCGTATAGGGTGTCGTCCAGAGCGATGCGCGTGCCACGTGCAAAGTTGTGACCACTTTAATGATAAAATTGGCCTATTCAGGATTTCAATTGGTGCTCGGAAACTGTTTGACGTAGAACGCTGATCCGGGCACCATTTTGCAGGCGCAGTGACCGCCCTCAAATTATATTTGTTACTCAAAGCTGTGAGACTAATATTATGGCGTTGAAGTTGAAATGCAATATTTTTGGACCATTTAATGCTTCACACCGCCGTAACACCCAAAATGAGGACACACTTGACCGGAAAATTTACACAGACGGATAGCGCCGTTCTTGCTGACCTATATCCATCCAAAAATATTTTGCTAATCGCTCATAGGTAACTTATGCTGAAGTCAAACGTAAACGATTACCGACGCTATGCGCCAGTCGGGCGCCGGCCGGCTGCCGGCGATAGCTCCCTCACGCAATAACGTAACGTTCGGCTCGTTGGCTTGCGTAGTCTGGCGCCGGCGGCGCCGCCCGCCCCCAATAACGTAACGTCCGGCTCGTTGCTCGTGGTAGGTGGGTCTACAAACATGCCAAGATCCGCGAGCACTGGCGTGTACCTAATATTCCGCTAGCATAGTATCGTGAGTCATTTATAATGCATGTATATTATGTAATCCTACCACACACTACGATTGTTTTATTTTGCCCAAGACTGACACTGCTTCAGTCAAATTCATCCATGACCGCTTGACTACCTGACCTCGCACCTCCCTCGCGAGGATATTTTGTTGAAGTCGGTTGACAGATTTCAGGCATTTAAACCGCTAGAATGTTTTGGCAGATACTGCGATACGGCAACGAGATACGGTAGGAAGATATGGGAACGAAATACGGCAACAAGATACGGAAACTGGGTACGATAAAGGGATGCTGGAACTAGATACGGGAACAGGATACGGGAATGAGATACGGGAACTAGATATTGTAAGAAGATATCGGAACGGTGTACAATATACGGGAATGAGATACGGGAGTGGGATACGGGAACTGGATACGGGAGCTGATTAAGGTATACGGGATACGGGAACGGGATACGGGATACGGAAATGGGATACGGGAACGGGATATGGGAACGGGATACGGGAACGAGATACGGGAACGGGATACGGGAACGGGATACGGGAACGGGATACGGGAACGGGATACGGGAACAGGATATGGGAACGGGATACGGGAACGGAATACGGAAACGGGATACGGAAACGGGATACGGAAACGGGATACGGAAACGGGATACGGAAACGGGATACGGAAACGGGATACGGAAACGGGATACGGAAACGGGATACGGAAACGGGATACGGAAACGGGATACGGGAACGGGATACGGGAACGGGATACGGGAACGGGATACGGCAACGGGAGAAGGGAACGGGATATGGGAACGGAATACGGGAACGGGATACGGGAACGGGATACGGGAAGGGGATACGGGAACGGGATACGGGAATGGGATACGGGAACGGGATACGGGAACGGGATACGGGAATGGGATACGGGAACTGGAAACGGGAAAGGGATACGGGAACGGGATACGGGAACGGGATACGGGAACGGGATACGGGAATGGGATACGGGAACGGGATACGGGAACGGGATACGGGAATGGGATACGGGAACTGGAAACGGGAAAGGGATACGGGAACGGGATACGGGAACGGGATACGGGAACGGGATACGGGAACGGGATACGGGAACGGGATACGGGAACGGGATACGGCAACGGGATACGGCAACGGGATACGGTAACGGGATACGGGAACGGGATACGGGAACGGGATACGGGAACGGGATACGGGAACGGGATACGGGAACGGGATACGGGAATGGGATACGGGATAGGGGAATTGGATACGGGAACAGGATACGGGAACGGGATACGGGAACGGGATACGGGAACGGGATACGGGAACGGGATACGGGAACGGGATACGGGAACGGGATACGGGAACGGGTTACAAGAACGAGACACGGTATACGGGCACGGGATACGTAAACAGGATACGGAAACGGGATACGGGAATGGGATACAGTAACTGGATACGGCAACGGGATACGGGATACGGGAACTTGATACGAGAACGGGATACGGGAACGGGATACGGGATACGGGAACGGGATACGGAAACGGGATACGGAAACGGGATACGGGAACGGGATACGGGAACGGGATACGGTAACGGATACGGGAAAGGATACGGGAACGAGATACGGGAACGAGATACGGGAACGAGATACGGGAACGAGATACGGGAACGGGATACGGGAACGGGATACGGGAACGGGATACGGGAACGGGATACGGGAACGGGATACGGGAAAGGGAGACGGAAACGGGATACGGAAACCGGATACGGAAACGGGAAATGGGAACGGGATGCGGGAAGGGGATACGGGAACGCGATGCGGGAACGGAATAGGGGAACGGGAACAGGATACGGGAACAGGATACGAGAACAGGATACGGGAACAGTATACGGGAACAGGATACGGGAACATGATACGGGAACAGGATACGGGAACGGGATACGGGAACGAGATACGGGAACGGGATACGGGAACGGGATACGGGAACGGGATACGGGAACGGGATACGGGAACGGGATACGGGAACGGGAACGGGATACTGGTACGGGATACTGGTACGGGATACAGGAACGGGATACGGCAACGTGATACGGGAACATGATACGGGAACGGGATACGGGAACGGGATACGGGATATGGGATACGGGAACGGGATACGGGAACGGGATACGGGAGCGGGGAACGGGATACGGGATACGGGAACGGGATACGGGAACGGGATACGGGAACGGGATACGGGAACGGGATACGGGAACGGGATACAGGATACGGGAACGGGATATGGGATACGGGAACGGGAAACGGGAACGGGATACAGGAACGGGATACGGGAACGGGATACCGGAAAAGGATACGGGAATGTGATACGGGATACGGGCATGAGATACGGGAACAGCAACAGGCACGGAATACGGGAACGGGGTACGGGATACGGGAGACGTGATCCAGAATACGGGACACGGGACACGTGATACGGGATACGAGATACGGGATACGGGATACAGGATGCAGGATGCAGGATGCGGGATGCGGGATGCGGGATACAGGATACCGGAATGAGATGCAGGAACGGGATACGGGATACGGGAACGGGATATTAGCTGGCTATATAAATTGAAGGCTATATAAATTGCGCATCGCGCAATACAGGCCCTCTAGTCCCTATATTATAAATCCTAAAAGATGACCCGCCGCCGCCGCCGCCGGAGTGACGCCCTAAATCGGTTCCTGTGCAGCCGTCTGATGAGTTATGAACGTGATTTTTTTCAGCACTTTTGGGGCCCGTGATTCAACAGGTCGTATCAAGTTTTGGTGTCCATCCGACCGACGGTGCGGTGTTGGCACGTGTGCGGGTGCGCCATTCGTTTAACATGGGAAACGCGACATTGTGAAATTGCGAAAAACGGGCAAGTTTCGCCCGGTTCCCCGGCCGCTTGCTCGGCAACCGAGAGTCGCACCGATATGCGAGCAACACTATGTGATAGATAATTGATTGGCCTTGCGTATAGAATGTCGTCCAGAGCGATGCGCGGGCCACGTGCAAAGTCGTGACCACTTTCATGATAAAATTGGCATATTCAGGATTTAAATTGGTGCTCGGAAACCGTTCGACGTAGAAGGCTGAACCGGGCACCATTTTGCAGGCGCAGCGACCGTCTTCAAATTATATGCGTTACTCAAAGCTGTGCGACTAATATTTTGGAGTGGGATTTGAAATGCAATATTTTTGGACAATTTAATCCTTCGCACCGTCGTAAACCCCAAAAGGAGGACAAACTTGTCCGGCAAATTTACACAGACGGATAGCGCCGTTCTTGCTGACCTTTATCCACCCAAAATATTATGTAAATCGCTCATAGGTAACTTATGCTGAAGTCAAACGTAAACGATTACCAACGCTAACGTTGCGAAATAATTGCGTCGAATAAAATAGCATCATTTAAGTTTGCCCAAGACTGACACTGCCGCAGTCAAATTCATCAATGAGCGCATGACTAGCAGACGTCGCACCTCCCTCCCGGGGAGATTTTGTTGAAGCCGGTTGACATATTTCAGGCATGTAAACCGCTAAAATGTTTTGGCAGAGACTGCGACACGGGAACGAGATACGGTAAGAAGATATGGGAGCGAAATACGGCAACAAGATACGGGAACTGGATACGAGAAAGGTATGCTGGAACGAGATACGGGAACATGATACGGGAATGAGATACGTTAACTAGATATGGTAAGGAGATATCGGAACGATGTACGAGATACGGGAATGAGATACGGGAGCGGGTTACGGGAGCGGGATACGGGAGCGGGATACGGGAGCGGGATACGGGAGCGGGATACGGGAGTGGGATACGGGATCGGGATACGGGATTGGGATACGGGATCGGGATACGGGATCGGGATACGGGAGAGGGATAAGGGAACGGGATACGGGAGCGATATATGGGAGCGGGATACGGGATCGGGATACTGGATACGGGATCGGGATACGGGAGCGGGATAAGAGAACGGGATACGGGATCGGGATACGTTAACAGGATACGGGAACGGGATACGGGAACGGGATACGAGATACGGGAACGAGATATGGGAACAGGATACGGGAACGGGATACGGGAACGGGATACGGGAACGGGATACGGGAACGAGATACGGAAACGGGAACGGGATACGGGATACCGGATACGGGAATGGGATAAGGGAACGGGATACGGGATAGGGAACGAGATACGGGAAGGGATACGGGAACGGGATACGGGAACGGGATACGGGAACGGGATACGAGAACGGGATACGGGAACGGGATACGGGAACGGGATACGGGAACGGGATACGGGAACGGGATACGGGAACGGGATACGGGAACGGGATACGGGAACGGGATACGGGAACGGGATACGGGAACGGGATACGAGCACGGGATACAATATACGGGAACTGGATACCGAACGGGATACGGGAACGGGAAACAGGAAGCGGATTCGGAAACTGGATGCGGAGCGGGATAAAGGATACGGGATCGGATACGTGAAAGGGATACGAGATACGGAAACGGAAAACGAGATACGGGATACGGGAACGGGAACGGGAACTGGAGAGGGAGCGGGACACGTGATACGGGATACGGTATACGGGAACTGGATACGGGATACGGGAGCGTGACACGGGAACGGGATACGGGAAGGGGATATGGGCACGGGATACGGCAACGGAATACGGGAACGGGATATGGGATACGGGAACGGGATACGGAAACGGGATACGGAAACGGGATACGGAAACGGGATACGGAAACAGAATACGGAAACGGGATACGGAAACGGGATACGGAAACGGGATACGGAAACGGGATACGGAAACGGGATACGGAAACGGTATACGGAAACTGGATACGGAAACGGGATACGGAAACGGGATACGGAAACGGGATACGGAAACGGGATAAGGAAACGGGATACGGAAACGGGATACGGAAACGGGATACGGAAACGGGATACGGAAACGGGATACGGAAACGGGTTACGGAAACGGGTTACGGAAACGGGATACGGAAACGGGATACGGAAACGGGATACGGAAACAGGATACGGAAAAGGGATACGGAAACGGGATACCGGAACAGGACACCGGAACAGGATACCGGAATAGGATACCGGAACAGGATACCGGAACAGAATACCGGAACGGGATACGGGATACGGGAATGGGATACTGAAACGGGATACAGGAACGGGACCGGAACAGGATACCGGAACAGGATACCGGAACAGGATACCGGAACAGGATACCGGAACGTGATACGGGAACGGGATACGGGATACGGGAACGAGAACGAGATACGGGAACGAGATACAGGTACGGGATACGGAACGGGATACGGAACGGGATACGGAACGGGATACGGAACGGGATACGGAACGGGATACGGAACGGGATACGGAACGGGATACGGAACGGGATACGGGAACGGGATACGGGAACAAGATACGGGAATAGGATACGGGAACAGGATACGGGAACGGGATACGGGAACGGGATACGGGAACGGGATACGGGAACGGGATACGGGAACGAGATACGGGAACGGGATGCGGGAACGAGATACGGGAACGGGATACGGGAACGGGGAAACGGGATACGGGAACGGGATACGGGAACGGGATACGGCAACGGGATACGGCAACGGGATACGGCAACGGGATACGGGAACGAGATACGGGAACAAGATACGGGAACAAGATACAGGATACGGGAACGGGATACGTAATACGTAATACGTAATACGTAATACAGAATACGTAATACAGAATACGGAATACGGAATACGGAATACGGAATACGGAATACGGAATAAGAGATACAAGATACGAGATACGAGATACGAGATACGAGATACGGAATACGGAATACGGAATACGGAATACGGAAGACGGAAGACGGAATACGGAATAATGAATACGGAATAATGAATACGGAAAAATGAATACGGAATACTGAATACGGAATACGAGACACTGGAAACGGCTAGCATATATAAATAAGCTGGCTATATAAATTGCGCATCGCGCAATAAAGGCCATCTAGTCTCTATATTATAAATCCTAAAAGATGACCCGCCGCCGGAGTGACGCCCTAAATCGGTTCCTGTGCAGTCGTCTGATGAGTTATGAACGTGATTTTATCAGAACTTTTGGGTCCCGTGATTCAACAGGTCGTATCAAGTTTTGGTGTCCATCCGACCGACGGTGCGGCGTTGGCACGTGTGCGCGTGCGCCATTCGTTTAACATGGGAAACGCGACATTGTGAAATCGCGAAAAATGGGCAAGTTTCGCCCGGTTCCCCGGCCGCTTGCTCGGCAACCGAAAATCGGAGCGATATGCGAGAAACACTATGCGATAGATAATCGATTGGCCTTGCGTATAGGATGTCGTTTAGAGAGATGTGCGTGCCACGTGCAAAGTTGTGACCACTTTCATGATAAAATTGGCATATTCAGGATTTAAATTGGTGCTCAGAAACCGTTCGACGTAGAAGGCTGAACCGGGCACCATTTTGCAGGCGCAGCGACCGTCTTCAAATTATATGTGTTACTCAAAGCTGTGTGACTAATATTTTGGAGTTGAAGTTGAAATGCAATATTTTTGGACCATTTAATGCTTCACACCGCCGTAACACCCAAAACGAGGACAAACTTGTCCGGCAAATTTATACAGACGGATAGCGCCTTTCTTGCTGACCTATATCAACCCAAAATATTATGTAAATCGCTCATAGGTAACTTATGCTGAAATCAAACGTAAACGATTACCGACGCTAACGTTGCGAAATAATTGCGTCGAATAAAATAGCATCGTTTAAGTTTGCCCAAGACTGACACTGCCGCAGTCAAATTCATCAATGAGCGCATGACTAGCAGACGTCGCACCTCCCTCCCGGGGAGATTTTGTTGAAGCCGGTTGACATATTTCAGGCATGTAAACCGCTAAAATGTTCTGGCAGAGACTGCGATACGGGAACAAGATACGGTAAGAAGATATGGGGACGAAATACGGCAACAATATACGGAAACTGGGCACGAGAAAGGGATGGTGGAACGAGATACAGGAACAGGATACGGGAATGAGATGCGGTAACTAGATATGGTAAGGAGATATCGGAACGGTGTACTATATACGGGAATAAGATACGGGAGCGGGATACGGGAGCGGGATACGGGAGCGGGATACGGGAACGGGATACAGGAACGGGATACGGGAACGTGATACAGGAACGTGATACGGGAACAAGATACGGAAACGGGATACGGTAACGGGGACTGGAATGAGAGCGCGATACGGGATACTGGAACGGGATACGGCAACGGGATACGGGAATGGGATACGGGAATGGGATACGGGAATGGGATACGGGAATGGGATACGGGAATGGGATACGGGAATGGGATACAGGAATCCCTATATTATAAATCCTAAAAGATGACCCGCCGCCGCCGCCGCCGCCGCCGGGGTGACGCCCTAAATCGGTTCCTGTGCAGCCGTATGATGAGTTATGAGAGTGATTTTTTCAGAACTTTTGGGTCCCGTGATTCAACAGGTGGTATTCAATTTTCAGCTTAATAAGACCAACGGTGCGGCGTCGGCGCGTGCGCGCGTGCGCCATTCGTTTAACATGGGAAACGCGACATTGTGAAATCGCGAAAAACGAGCAAGTTTCGCCCGGTTCCCCGGCCGCTTGCTCGGCAACCGAAAGTCGCAGCGGTATGCGAGCAACACTATGTGATAGATAATCGATTGGCCTTGCGTATAGGGTGTCGTCCAGAGCGATGCGCGTGCCACGTGCAAAGTTGTGACCACTTTAATGAAAAAATTGGCCTATTCAGGATTTCAATTGGTGCTCGGAAACTGTTTGACGTAGAACGCTGATCCGGGCACCATTTTGCAGGCGCAGTGACCGCCCTCAAATTATATTTGTTACTCAAAGCTGTGAGACTAATATTATGGCGTTGAAGTTGAAATGCAATATTTTTGGACCATTTAATGCTTCACACCGCCGTAACACCCAAAATGAGGACACACTTGACCGGAAAATTTACACAGACGGATAGCGCCGTTCTTGCTGACCTATATCCATCCAAAAATATTTTGCTAATCGCTCATAGGTAACTTATGCTGAAGTCAAACGTAAACGATTACCGACGCTATGCGCCAGTCGGGCGCCGGCCGGCGGCCGGCGATAGCTCCCTCACGCAATAACGTAACGTTCGGCTCGTTGGCTTGCGTAGTCTGGCGCCGGCGGCGCCGCCCGCCCCCAATAACGTAACGTCCGGCTCGTTGCTCGTGGTAGGTGGGTCTACAAACATGCCAAGATCCGCGAGCACTGGCGTGTACCTAATATTCCGCTAGCATAGTATCGTGAGTCATTTATAATGCATGTATATTATGTAATCCTACCACACACTACGATTGTTTTATTTTGCCCAAGACTGACACTGCTTCAGTCAAATTCATCCATGACCGCTTGACTAGCCGACCTCGCACCTCCCTCGCGAGGATATTTTGTTGAAGTCGGTTGACAGATTTCAGGCATTTAAACCGCTAGAATGTTTTGGCAGATACTGCGATACGGCAACGAGATACGGTAGGAAGATATGGGAACGAAATACGGCAACAAGATACGGAAACTGGGTACGATAAAGGGATGCTGGAACTAGATACGGGAACAGGATACGGGAATGAGATACGGGAACTAGATATTGTAAGAAGATATCGGAACGGTGTACAATATACGGGAATGAGATACGGGAGTGGGATACGGGAACTGGATACGGGATCTGATTAAGGTATACGGGATACGGGAACGGGATACGGGATACGGAAATGGGATACGGGAACGGGATATGGGAACGGGATACGGGAACGAGATACGGGAACGGGATACGGGAACGGGCTACGGGAACGGGATACGGGAACAGGATATGGGAACGGGATACGGGAACGGAATACGGAAACGGGATACGGAAACGGGATACGGAAACGGGATACAGAAACGGGATACGGAAACGGGATACGGAAACGGGATAGGGAAACGGGATACGGAAACGGGATACGGGAACGGGATACGGGAACGGGATACGGGAACGGGATACGGCAACGGGAGAAGGGAACGGGATATGGGAACGGAATACGGGAACGGGATACGGGAACGGGATACGGGAACGGGATACGGGAACGGGATACGGGAATGGGATACGGGAACGGGATACGGGAACGGGATACGGGAACGGGATACGGGAACGGGATACGGGAAAGGGATACGGGAACGGGATACGGGAACGGGATACGGGAACGGGATACGGGAACGGGATACGGGAACGGGATACGGTAACGGGATACGGTAACGGGATACGGTAACGGGATACGGGAACGGGATACGGGAACGGGATACGGGAACGGGATACGGGAACGGGTTACGGGAATGGGATACGGGATAGGGGAATTGGATACGGGAACAGGATACGGGAACGGGATACGGGAACGGGATACGGGAACGGGATACGGGAACGGGATACGGGAACGGGTTACAAGAACGAGACACGGTATACGGGCACGGGATACGTAAACAGGATACGGAAACGGGATACGGGAATGGGATACGGTAACTGGATACGGCAACGGGATACGGGAACTTGATGCGAGAACGGGATACGGGAACGGGATACGGGAACGGGATATGGAAACGGGATACGGAAACGGGATACGGTAACGGGATACGGTAACGGGATACGGGAACGGGATACGGTAACGGATACGGGAAAGGATACGGGAACGAGATACGGGAACGGGATACGGGAACGGGATACGGGAACGGGATACGGGAACGGGATACGGGAACGGGATACGGGAACGGGATACGGGAAAGGGAGACGGAAACGGGATACGGAAACCGGATACGGAAACGGGAAATGGGAACGGGATGCGGGAAGGGGATACGGGAACGCGATGCGGGAACGGAATAGGGGAACGGGAACAGGATACGGGAACAGGATACGAGAACAGGATACGGGAACAGTATACGGGAACAGGATACGGGAACATGATACGGGAACAGGATACGGGAACGGGATACGGGAACGAGATACGGGAACGGGATACGGGAACGGGATACGGGAACGGGATACGGGAACGGGATACGGGAACGGGATACGGGAACGGGATACTGGTACGGGATGCTGGTACGGGATACAGGAACGGGATACGGCAACGTGATACGGGAACAGGATACGGGAACAGGATACGGGAACGGGATACGGGAACGGGATACGGGATACGGGAACGGGATACGGGAACGGGATACGGGAACGGGGAACGGGGAACGGGATACGAGATACGGGAACGGGATACGGGAACGGGATACGGGAACGGGATACGGGAACGGGATATGGGATACGGGAACGGGAAACGGGAACGGGATACAGGAACGGGATACGGGAACGGGATACCGGAAAAGGATACGGGAATGTGATACGGGATACGGGCATGAGATACGGGAACAGCAACAGGCACGGAATACGGGAACGGGGTGCGGGATACGGGAGACGTGATCCAGAATACGGGACACGGGACACGTGATACGTGATACGGGATACGGGATACGGGATACAGGATGCGGGATGCGGGATGCAGGATGCAGGATGCGGGATGCGGGATGCGGGATACAGGATACCGGAATGAGATGCAGGAACGGGATACGGGAACGGGATATTAGCTGGCTATATAAATTGAAGGCTATATAAATTGCGCATCGCGCAATACAGGCCCTCTAGTCCCTATATTATAAATCCTAAAAGATGACCCGCCGCCGCCGCCGCCGCCGCCGGAGTGACGCCCTAAATCGGTTCCTGTGCAGCCGTCTGATGAGTTATGAACGTGATTTTTTTCAGCACTTTTGGGTTCCGTGATTCAACAGGTCGTATCAAGTTTTGGTGTCCATCCGACCGACGGTGCGGCGTTGGCACGTGTGCGGGTGCGCCATTCGTTTAACATGGGAAACGCGACATTGTGAAATTGCGAAAAACGGGCAAGTTTCGCCCGGTTCCCCGGCCGCTTGCTCGGCAACCGAGAGTCGCACCGATATGCGAGCAACACTATGTGATATATAATTGATTGGCCTTGCGTATAGAATGTCGTCCAGAGCGATGCGCGGGCCACGTGCAAAGTCGTGACCACTTTCATGATAAAATTGGCATATTCAGGATTTAAATTGGTGCTCGGAAACCGTTCGACGTAGAAGGCTGAACCGGGCACCATTTTGCAGGCGCAGCGACCGTCTTCAAATTATATGTGTTACTCAAAGCTGTGCGACTAATATTTTGGAGTGGGATTTGAAATGCAATATTTTTGGACAATTTAATCCTTCGCACCGTCGTAAACCCCAAAAGGAGGACAAACTTGTCCGGCAAATTTACACAGACGGATAGCGCCGTTCTTGCTGACCTTTATCCACCCAAAATATTATGTAAATCGCTCATAGGTAACTTATGCTGAAGTCAAACGTAAACGATTACCAACGCTAACGTTGCGAAATAATTGCGTCGAATAAAATAGCATCAATTAAGTTTGCCCAAGACTGACACTGCCGCAGTCAAATTCATCAATGAGCGCATGACTAGCAGACGTCGCACCTCCCTCCCGGGGAGATTTTGTTGAAGCCGGTTGACATATTTCAGGCATGTAAACCGCTAAAATGTTTTGGCAGAGACTGCGACACGGGAACGAGATACGGTAAGAAGATATGGGAGCGAAATACGGCAACAAGATACGGAAACTGGATACGAGAAAGGGATGCTGGAAGGAGATACGGGAACAGGATACGGGAATGAGCTACGTTAACTAGATATGGTAAGGAGATATCGGAACGATGTACGAGATACGGGAATGAGATACGGGAGCGGGTTACGGGAGCGGGATACGGGAGCGGGATACGGGAGCGGGATACGGGATCGGGATACGGGATTGGGATACGGGATCGGGATACGGGAGCGGGATACGGGAGCGGGATAAGGGAACGGGATACGGGAGCGATATATGGGAGCGGGATACGGGATCGGGATACGGGAGCGGGATAAGAGAACGGGATACGGGATCGGGATACGTTAACAGGATACGGGAACGGGATACGGGAACGGGATACGAGATACGGGAACGAGATATGGGAACAGGATACGGGAAAGGGATACGGGAACGGGATACGGGAACGGGATACGGGAACGAGATACGGAAACGGGAACGGGATACGGGATACCGGATACGGGAATGGGATAAGGGAACGGGATACGGGATAGGGAAAGAGATACGGGAAGGGATACGGGAACGGGATACGGGAACGGGATACGGGAACGGGATACGAGAACGGGATACGGGAACGGGATACGGGAAAGGGATACGGGAACGAGATACGGGAACGGGATACGGGAACGGGATACGGGAACGGGATACGGGAACGGGATACGGGAACGGGATACGGGAACGGGATACGAGCACGGGATACAATATACGGGAACTGGATACGGAACGGGATACGGGAACGGGAAACAGGAAGCGGATTCGGAAACTGGATGCGGAGCGGGATAAAGGATACGGGATCGGATACGTGAAAGGGATACGAGATACGGAAACGGAAAACGAGATACGGGATACGGGAACGGGAACTGGAGAGGGAGCGGGACACGTGATACGGTATACGGGATACGGTATACGGGAACTGGATACGGGATACGGGATACGGGATACGAAATACGGGATCTGGAGAGGGAGCGGGACACGTGATACGGTATACGGGATACGGGAACTGGATACGGGATACGGGATACGGGATACCGGATACGGGAACGGGATACTGGAACGGGAGACGGGAACGGGATACGGGAACGGGATACGGGAACGGGATACGGGAACAGGATACGGGAACGGGATACGGGAACGGGATACGGGAACGGGATACGGGAACGGGATACGGGAACGGCACACGGGAACGGGATAGGGCACGTTATATGGGAACGGGATGCGGGAACGGGATACGAGAACGGGATACGGGAACGGGATACGGGAACGGGATATGGGAACGGGATACGGGAACGGGATACGGTGACGAGATGCGGAAAGGGGATACGGGAACGGGAAACGGGAACGGGATACGGGAGCGGGATACGGGAACGGGATACGGAAACGGGATACGGGAACGGGATACGGGAACGGGATACGGGAACGGGATACGGGAACGGGATACGGGAACGGGATACGGGAACGGGATACGGGAACGGGATACGTGAACGGGACACGGGAACGGGATACAGGAACGGGATACGGGAATGGGGTACGGGTACGGGTACGGGAACGGGATTCGGAAACGATACAATAACGGGACACGGGATACAGGATACGGGATACGGGAGCGTGACACGGGAACGGGATACGAGAACGGGATACGGGAAGGGGATATGGGAACGGGATACGGCAACGGAATACGGGAACGGGATACGGGATACGGGAACGGGATACGGAAACGGGATACGGAAACGGGATACGGAAACAGAATACGGAAACGGGATACGGAAACGGGATACGGAAACGGGATACGAAAACGGGATACGGAAACGGGATACGGAAACGGGATACGGAAACGGGATACGGAAACGGGATACGGAAACGGGATACGGAAACGGGATACGGAAACGGGATACGGAAACGGGTTACGGAAACGGGATACGGAAACGGGATACGGAAACGGGATACGGGATACGGAAACGGGATACGGAAACGGGATACGGAAACAGGATACGGAAAAGGGATACGGAAACGGGATACCGGAACAGGACACCGGAACAGGATACCGGAATAGGATACCGGAACAGGATACCGGAACAGGATACCGGAACAGAATACCGGAACGGGATACGGGATACGGGAATGGGATACTGAAACGGGATACAGGAACGGGACCGGAACAGGATACCGGAACAGGACACCGGAGCAGGATACCGGAACAGGATACCGGAACGTGATACGGGAACGGGATACGGGATACGGGAACGAGAACGAGATACGGGAACGAGATACAGGTACGGGATACGGAACGGGATATGGAACGGGATACGGAACGGGATACGGAACGGGATACGGAACGGGATACGGAACGGGATACGGAACGGGATACGGAACGGTATACGGAACGGGATACGGAACGGGATACGGAACGGGATACGGAACGGGATACGGAACGGGATACGGAACGGGATACGGGAACGGGATACGGGAACAGGATACGGGAATAGGATACGGGAACAGGATACGGGAACGGGATACGGGAACGGGATACGGGAACGGGATACGGGAACGAGATACGGGAACGGGATGCGGGAACGGGATACGGGAACGGGGAAACGGGATACGGGAACGGGATACGGGAACGGGATACGGCAACGGGATACGGCAACGGGATACGGGAACGAGATACGGGAACGAGATACGGGAACAAGATACGGGAACAAGATACAGGATGCGGGAACGGGATACGTAATACGTAATACGTAATACGTAATACAGAATACGTAATACAGAATACGGAATACGGAATACGGAATACGGAATACGGAATACGGAATAAGAGATACAAGATACGAGATACGAGATACGAGATACGAGATACGAGATACGAGATACGGAATACGGAATACGGAATACGGAATACGGAATAATGAATACAGAATAATGAATACGGAAAAATGAATACGGAATACTGAATACGGAATACGAGACACTGGAAACGGCTAGCATATATAAATAAGCTGGCTATATAAATTGCGCATCGCGCAATAAGGGCCATCTAGTCTCTATATTATAAATCCTAAAAGATGACCCGCCGCCGGAGTGACGCCCTAAATCGGTTCCTGTGCAGTCGTCTGATGAGTTATGAACGTGATTTTTTTCAGAACTTTTGGGTCCCGTGATTCAACAGGTCGTATCAAGTTTTGGTGTCCATCCGACCGACGGTGCGGCGTTGGCACGTGTGCGCGTGCGCCATTCGTTTAACATGGGAAACGCGACATTGTGAAATCGCGAAAAATGGGCAAGTTTCGCCCGGTTCCCCGGCCGCTTGCTCGGCAACCGAAAATCGGAGCGATATGCGAGAAACACTATGCGATAGATAATCGATTGGCCTTGCGTATAGGATGTCGTTTAGAGAGATGTGCGTGCCACGTGCAAAGTTGTGACCACTTTCATGATAAAATTGGCATATTCAGGATTTAAATTGGTGCTCAGAAACCGTTCGACGTAGAAGGCTGAACCGGGCACCATTTTGCAGGCGCAGCGACCGTCTTCAAATTATATGTGTTACTCAAAGCTGTGTGACTAATATTTTGGAGTTGAAGTTGAAATGCAATATTTTTGGACCATTTAATGCTTCACACCGCCGTAACACCCAAAACGAGGACAAACTTGTCCGGCAAATTTATACAGACGGATAGCGCCTTTCTTGCTGACCTATATCAACCCAAAATATTATGTAAATCGCTCATAGGTAACTTATGCTGAAATCAAACGTAAACGATTACCGACGCTAACGTTGCGAAATAATTGCGTCGAATAAAATAGCATCGTTTAAGTTTGCCCAAGACTGACACTGCCGCAGTCAAATTCATCAATGAGCGCATGACTAGCAGACGTCGCACCTCCCTCCCGGGGAGATTTTGTTGAAGCCGGTTGACATATTTCAGGCATGTAAACCGCTAAAATGTTTTGGCAGAGACTGCGATACGGGAACAAGATACGGTAAGAAGATATGGGAACGAAATACGGCAACAATATACGGAAACTGGGCACGAGAAAGGGATGGTGGAACGAGATACAGGAACAGGATGCGGGAATGAGATGCGGTAACTAGATATGGTAAGGAGATATCGGAACGGTGTACTATATACGGGAATAAGATACGGGAGCGGGATACGGGAGCGGGATACGGGAGCGGGATACGGGAACGGGATACAGGAACGGGATACGGGAACGTGATACAGGAACGTGATACGGGAACAAGATACGGAAACGGGATACGGTAACGGGGACTGGAATGAGAGCGCGATACGGGATACTGGAACGGGATACGGCAACGGGATACGGGAATGGGATACGGGAATGGGATACGGGAATGGGATACGGGAATGGGATACGGGAATGGGATACGGGAATGGGATACGGGAATGGGATACGGGAATGGGATACAGGAATCCCTATATTATAAATCCTAAAAGATGACCCGCCGCCGCCGCCGCCGCCGGGGTGACGCCCTAAATCGGTTCCTGTGCAGCCGTCTGAAGAGTTATGAGGGTGATTTTTTCAGAACTTTTGGGTCCCGTGATTCAACAGGTCGTATTAAATTTTCAGCTTCAAAAAAACAAAGGTGCGGCGTCGGCGCGTGCGCGCGTGCGCTATTCGTTTAACATGGGAAACGAGTCATTCGGAAATCGCGAAAAACGGGCAGGTTTCGCCCGGTTCCCCGGCCGCTTGCTCGGCAACCGAGAGTCGCAGCGGTATGCGAGCAACACTATGTGATAGATAATCGATTGGCCTTGCGTATAGAGTGTCGTCCAGAGCGATGCGCGTGCCACGTGCAAAGTTGTGACCACTTTAATGACAAAATTGGCCTATTCAGGATTTCAATTGGTGCTCGGAAACTGTTTGACGTAGAACGCTGATCGGGGCCCCATTTTGCAGGCGCAGTGACCGTCTTCAAATTATATGTGTTACTCAAAGCTGTGAGACTAATATTTTGGCGTTGAAGTTGAAATGCAATATTTTTGGACCATTTAATGCTTCACACCGCTGTAACACCCAAAATGAGGACAAATTTGACCGGAAAATTTACACAGACGGATAGCGCCGTTCTTGCTGACCTATATCCATCCAAAATATTTTGCTAATCGCTCATAGGTAACTTTTGCTGAAGTCAAACGTAGACGATTACCAATGCTATGCGCCAGTCGGGCGCCGGCCGGCGGCCGGCGATAGCTCCCTCACGCAATAACGTAACGTCCGGCTCGTTGGCTTGCGTAGTCTGGCGCCGGCGGCGCCGCCCGCTCGCAATAACGTAACGTCCGGCTCGTTGCTCGTGGTAGGTAGGTCTACTAACATGCCAAGATCCGCGAGCACTGGCGAGTACCTAATATTCCGCTAACATATTATCGTGAGTCATTTATAATGTATGTATATTATGTAATCCTACCACACACTACGATCGCTTAATTTTGCCCAAGATTGACACTGCTTCAGTCAAATTCATCCATGAGCGCATGACTAGCTGACGTCGCACCTCCCTCGCGAGGATATTTTGTCGAAGTCGGTTGACAGATTTCAGGCATTTAAACCGCTAGAATGTTTTGGCAGACTGCGATACGGCAACGAGATACGGTAAGAAGATATGGGAACGAAATACGGCAACAAGATACGGAAACTGGGTACGAGAAAGGGATGCTGGAACTAGATACGGGAACAGGATACGGAAATGAGATACGGGAACTAGATATGGTAAGGAGATATCGGAACGGTGTACGAGATACGGGAATGAGATACGGGAGCGGGATACGGGAACGGGATACGGTAACTGGATACGGGAGCTGATTAAGGTAAACGTGATACGGGAACGGGATATGGTATACGGGATCAGAATACGGAAACGGGATACGGGAACGGGAAACGGGAACGGGATACGGGAACGGGATACGGGAACGGGATACGGGAACAGGATACGGGAACGGGATACGGGAACGGGATACGGGAACGGGATACGGGAACGGAATACGGGAACGGGATGCGGGAAGGGGATACGGGAACGCAATGCGGGAACGAGATAGGGGAACGGGAACAGGATACGGGAACAGGATACGGGAACAGGATACGGGAACAGGATACGGGAACAGGATGCGGGAACAGGATACGGGAACAGGATACGGGAACAGGATACGAGAACAGGATACGGGAACAGCATACGGGAACAGGAAACGGGAACAGGATACGGGAACAGGATACAGGAACAGGATACGGGAACGGGATAAGGGAACGGGATACGGGAACGGGATACTGGTACGGGATACTGGTAAGGGATACTGGTACGGGATACTGGTACGGGATACTGGTATGAGATACAGGAACGGGATACGGGAACGGGATACGGGAACGGGATACGAGAACGGGATACGGCAACGGGATACGGCAACAGGATACGGCAACGGGATACGGTAACGGGATACGGTAACGGGATACGTTAACAGGATATGGGAACGGGATGCGGGAACGGGATACGGGAACGGGATACGGGAACGGGATACGGGAACGGGATACGGGAACGGGATACGGGAACGGGATACGGGAACGGGATACGGGAACGGGATACGGGAACGAGATACGGGAACGGGATACGGGATACGGGAACGGGATACGGGAACAGGATACGGGACCGGGTTACAAGAACGAGACACGGTATACGGGCCTGGTATACGTAAACAGGATACGGAAACGGGATACGGGAACGGAATTCTGGAACGGGATGCGGGAACGAGATACGGGAACGGGATACGGGAACGGGATACGGGAACGGGATACGGGAACGGGATACGGGAACGGGATACGGGAACGGGATACGGGAACGGGATACGGGAACGGGATACGGGAACGGGATACGGGAACGGGATACGGCAACGGGATATGGGAACGGGATACGGGAACGGGATATGGGGACGGGATACGGGAACGGGATACGGGAATGGGATACGGGAACGGGATACGGGAACGGGATACGGGATACGGGAACGGGATACGGGAACGGGGTACGGGAACGGGATACGGGAACGGGATACTGCAACGGGATACCGGGAACGGGATACCGGGAACAGGATACGGGATACGGGAACGGGATACGTAATACGTAATACGTAATACGTAATACGTAATACGTAATACATAATACGGAATACGGAATACGGAATACGAGATACGAGATACGAGATAACGAGATACGGAATACGGAATACGGAATACGGAAAACGGAATAGTGAATACGGAATACGGAATACAGAATACGGAATACGAGACACTGGAAACGGCTAGCATATATAAATAAGCTGGCTATATAAATTGCGCATCGCGCAATAAAGGCCATCTAGTAAATCCTAAAAGATGACCCGCCGCCGCCGCCGCCGCCGGAGTGACGCCCTAAATCGGTTCCTGTGCAGCCGTCTGATGAGTTATCAGTATAATTTTTTTCAGGACTTTTGGGTCCCGTGATTCAACAGATTGTATCAAGTTTTGGTGTTGATCTGACCGACAGTGCGGCGTCGGCACGTGCGCGCGTGCGCCATTCGTTTAACATGGGAAACGCGACATTGTGAAATCGCGAAAAATGGGCAAGTTTCGCCCGGCTCCCCGGCTGCTTGTTCGGCAACCGAGAATCGTAGCGATATGCGAGCAACACTATGTGATAGATAATCGATTGGCCTTGCGTATAGGATGTCGTCCAGACCGATGCGCGTGCCACGTGCAAAGTTGTGACCACTTTCATGACAAAATTGGCATTCAGGATTTAAATTGGTGGTCGGAAACCGTTCGACGTAGAAGGCTGAACCGGGCACCATTTTGCAGGCGCAGCGACCGTCTTCAAATTATATGTGTTACTCAAAGCTGTGTGACTATTATTTTTGAGTGGGATTTGAAATGCAATATTTTTGGACAATTTAATCCTTCACACCGCCGTAACCTCCAAAACGAGGACAAACTTGTCCGGAAAATTTACACAGACGGATAGCGCCGTTCTTTCTGACCTATATCCACCCAAAATATTATGTAAATCGCTCATAGGTAACTTATGCTGAAGTCAAACGTAAACGATTACCAACGCTAACGTTGCGATTGCGATAATTGCGTCGAATAAAATAGCATCGTTTAAGTTTGCCCAAGACTGACACTGCCGCAGTCAAATTCATCAATGAGCGCATGACTAGCAGACGTCGCACCTCCCTCCCGGGGAGAATTTGTTGAAGCCGGTTGACATATTTCAGGCATGTAAACCGCTAAAATGTTTTGGCAGAGACTGCGACACGGGAACGAGATACGGTAAGAAGATATGGGAGCGAAATACGGCAACAACATACGGAAACTGGGTACGAGAAAGGGATGCTGGAACGAGATACGGGAACAGGATACGGGAATGAGATACGTTAACTAGATATGGTAAGGAGATATCTGAACGGTGTACGAGTTACGGGAATGAGATACGGGAGCGGGATACGGGAACGGGATACGGGAAAAGTATACGGGAAAAAGATACGGGAACGAGATACGGGAACGGGATACGGGAACGGGATACGGGAACGGGATACGGGAACGGGATACGGGAACGGGATACGGGAACGGGATACGGGAACGGGATACGGGAACAAGATACGGGAACGGGATACGGGAACGGGATACGGGAACGGGATACGGGAACGGGATACGGGAACGGGATACGGGAACGGGATACGGGAACGGGATAGTTACATGATTCGGGAACGAGATACGGGAACGGGATAGTTACATGATTCGGGAACGGGAACGGTGTACGAGATACGGGAATGAGATACGGGAGCGGGATACGGGAGCGGGATACGGGAGTGGGATACGGGATCGGGATACGGGATCGGGATACGGGAGCGGGATCAAGGAACTGGATACGGAAGCGATATACGGGAGCGGGATACGGGATCGGGATACGGGAGCGGGATACGGGAGCGGGATAAGAGAACGGGATACGGGATCGGGATACGTTAACAAGATACGGGAACGGGATACGTGAACGAGTTACGGGAACGGGATATGGGAACTGGATACGGGAACGGGATACGGGAACGGGATACGGGAACGGGATACGGGAACGGGATACGGGAACTGGATACGGGAACGGGATACGGGAACGGGATACGGGAAAGGGATACGGGAACGGGATATGGGAACGGGATACCGGAACGGGATACGGAAAGGGATACGGAACGGGATACGGAAACGAGATACGGAAACGGGATACGGGATACCGGATACGGGATACCGGATACGGGATACGGGAACGGGATACGGGAACGGGATACGGGAACGGGAAACGAGAACGGGATACAGGAACGCTATACGGGATACGGGAACGGGATACACGAACGGGATGCGGGAATGGGATACGGGAATGGGATGCGGGAACGGGATACGGGAACGAGATACGGGAACGGGATACGGGAACGGGATACGGGACCGGGTAGTTACATGATTCGGGAACGGGATACGGGAACGGGATACGGGAACGGGATACGGGAACGGGATGCGGGAACGGGATACGGGCAACGGGAACGGGATACGGGAACGGGATACGGGAACTGGATACGGGAACGGGATACGGGAACGGAATACGGGAACGAAATACTGGAACGGGATACGTGAACGGGATACGGGAACGGGATACGGGAACGGGATACGGGAACGGGATACGGGAACGGGATACGGCAACGGGATACGGGAACGGGATACGGGAACAGGATACGGGAACGGGATACGGGAACGGGATATGAGAACGGGATACGAGAACGGGATACGGGAACGGGATACGGGATACAAGAACGGGAACGGGATACGGAGTACGGAGTACGGAATACGAGATACGGACTACAGCATACGGAATACGGAATACGGAATACTGAATACGGAATACGAGATATGGGAAACGGCTAGCATATATAAATTAGCTGGCTATATAAATTGCGCATCGCGCAATTCAGGCCCTCTAGTCTCTATATTATAAATCCTAAAAGATGACACGCCGCCGCCGGAGTGACGCCCTAAATCGGTTCCTGTGCAGCCGTCTGATTAGTTATGAAGGTGACTTTTGGGTCCCGTGATTCAACAGGTCGTATCAAGTTTTGGTGTCGATCCGACCGACCGTACGGCGTCGGCACGTGCGCGCGTGCGCCATTCGTTTAACATGGGAAACGCGACATTGTGAAATCGCGAAAAATGGGCAAGTTTCGCGCGGTTCCCAGGCCGCTTGCTCGGCAACCGAGAGTCGCAGCGATATGCGAGAAACACTATGTGATAGATAATCGATTGGTCTTGCGTATAGGATGTCGTCCAGAGCGATGCACGTGCCACGTGCAAAGTTGTGACCACTTCCATGATAAAATTGGCATATTCAGGATTTAAATTGGTGCTCGGAAGCCGTTGGACGTAGAAGGCTGATCCAGGCACCATTTTGCAGGCGCAGAGACCGTCTTAAAATTATATTTGTCCCTCAAAGCTGTGTCACTAATATTTTGGAGTTGAAGTTGAAATGCAATATTTTTGGACAATTTAATACTTCACACCGCCGTAACACCCAAAACGAGGACAAACTTGACCGCAAATTTACACAGACGGATAGCACCGTTCTTGCTGACCTATATCCACCCAAAATAATCTGTAAATCGCTCATAAGTAACTTATGCTGAAGTCAAACGTAAACGATTACCGACGCTAACGTTGCGAAATAATTTCGTCGAATAAAATAGCATCGTTTAAGTTTTCCCAAGACTGACACTGCCGCAGTCAAATTCATAAATATGCGCATGATTAGCTGACGTCGCACCTCCCTGCCGGGGAGATTTTGTTGAAGCCGGTTGACATATTTCAGGCATGTAAACCACTAAAATGTTTTGGCAGAGACTGCGACACGGGAACGAGATGCGGTAAGAACATATGGGAACGAAATACGGCAACAAGATACGGGAACTGGATACGGGAACGGGATATGGGAACGGGATACCGTAACGGGATACGGGATACAGGAACGGGATACAGGAACGGGATACAGGAACGGGATACAGGAACGGGATACAGGAACGGGATACAGGAACGGGATCCGGGAATGGGATATGGGGACGGGATACGGGATACGAGAACGAGATGCGGGAACGGGATAAGGGATACGGGATAAGGGATACGGGATAAGGGATACGGGAACAGGATATTACGTTATTGCGGGCGGGAGCTATCTCCGGCCGCCGGCCTGCGCCCGATTGGCGCATAGCGTCGGTAATCGTTTACGTTTGACTTCAGCATAAGTTACCTATGAGTGATTAGCAGAATATTTTGGGTGGATATAGGTCAGGAAGAACGACGCTATCCATCTATGTACATTTTCCGGTCAAGTTTGTTCTGATTTTGGGTGTTACGGCGGTGTGAAGCATTAAATGGTCCAAAAATATTGCATTTCAACTTCAACGCCAAAATATTAGTCTCACAGCTTTGAGAAACAAATATAATTTGAAGAAGGTCTTTGCGCCTGCACAATGGTGCCCAGATCAGCGTTCTACGTCAAACAGTTTCCGAGCACCAATTTAAATCCTGAATAGGCCAATTGTATCATTAAAGTGGTCACAACTTTGCACGTGGCACGCGCATCGTTCTCAACGACATCTTATACGCCAGGCCAATCGATTATCTATCACATAGTGTTGCTCGCATACCGCTGCGACTCTTGGTTGCCGAGCAAGCGGCCGGGGAACCGCGAGGAACTTGCCCGTTTTTCGCGATTTCCGAATGTCGCGTTTCCCATGTTAAACGAAGGGCGCACGCGCGCACACGCGGACGCCGCACCGTCGGTCTTATTCAGCTCAAAATTTAATATGACCTGTTGAATCAAGGGACCCAAAACTCCTGACAAAATCACCCTCATAACTCATCAGACGGCTGCACAGGAACTGATTTCGGGCGTCACTCCGGCGGCGGCAGCGGCGGCGGCGGCGGCGGGTCATCTTTTAGGATTTACTAGAGGGCCTGTATTGCGCGATGCGCAATTTATATAGCCTTCAATTTATATAGCCAGCTAATATCTCGTTCCCGTATCCTGTATCCCCTTCGTATCCCATTCCGGTATCCTGTTTCCCGCATAACAACATAACATCCTGCATCCCGCATCCTGTATCCCTTATCCCGTATCACGTGTCCCGTATCCCGTTTCTGGATCACTTCTCCCGTATCCCGTACCCCGTTCCCGTATTCCGTGCCTGTTGCTGTTCCCGTATCTCATTCCCGTATCCCGTATCACGTTCCCGTATTCTTTTCCGGTATCCCTTTCCGGTATCCCGTTCCCGTATCCAGTTCCCGTATCCCGTTCCCGTATCCTGTTCCCGTATCATGTTGCCGTATCCCGTTGCCGCATCCCGTTCCTGTATCCCGTACCAGTATCCCGTACCAGTATCCCGTACCAGTATCCCGTACCAGTATCCCGTACCAGTATCCCGTACCAGTATCCCGTTCCCGTTCTCGTATCCCGTTCCCGTATCCCGTTCCCGTATCCTGTTCCCGTATCCTGTTCCCGTATCCTGTTCCCGCATCCTGTTCCCGTATCTTGTTGCCGTATCCTGTTTCCGTATCCTGTTGCCTATCCTGTTGCCGTATCCTGTTGCCGTATCCTGTTGCCGTATCCTGTTGCCGTATCCTGTTGCCGTATCCTGTTGCCGTATCCTGTTGCCGTATCCTGTTCCCGTATCATGTTCCCGTATCCTGTTCCCGTTCCCCTATCCCGTTCCCGCATCGCGTTCCCGTATCTCCTTCCCGCATCCCGTTCCCATAACCCGTTCCCGTATCCCGTTTCCGTATCCCGTTCCAATATCCTGTAACTGTATCCCGTTCCCGTATCCTGTATCCCGTTCCCGTATCCCATTCCCGTATTTCATTCCAATATCCCGTTCCCGTATCCCATTCCCGTATCCCGTTCCCGTATCCCGTTCCCGTATCCCGTTCCCGTATCCCGTTCCCGTATCCCGTTCCCGTATCCCGTTCCCGTATCTCGTTCCCGTATCCCGTTCCCGTATCCCGTTCCCGTATCCCGTTCCCGTATCCCGTTCCCGTATCCCGTTCCCGTATCCCGTTCCCGTATCCCGTTCCCGTCTCCCGTTCCCGTATCCAGTATCCCGTTCCCATATCTCGTGCCCGTATCCTGTGCCCGTATCCCGTTCCCTGTTCACGTATCCAGTTTCCGTATCCCGTCCCCGTATCCAGTACATGTATCCCGTATACCGTTACCTTATCCCTTAATCAGCTCCCGTATCCAGTTTCCTTATCCCGTTCCCGTAACCCATATTCCGTATTCCGTAGTCCGTATCTCGTATTCCGTATCCCGTTCCCGTTCTTGTATCCCGTTCTTGTATCCCGTTCCCGTATCTCGTGTCCGTATCCCGTTCCCGTATCTCGTTCCCGTATCCCGTTCCCGTATCCAGTTCCCGCATCCCGTTCCCGTATCCCGCTCCCGTATCCCGCTCCCGTATCCCGCTCCCGTATCCCGCTCCCGTATCCCGCTCCCGTATCCCGCTCCCGTATCCCGCTCCCGTATCCCGCTCCCGTATCCCGCTCCCGTATCCCGCTCCCGTATCCCGCTCCCGTATCCCGCTCCCGAATCCCGCTCCCGTATCTCATTCCCATATCTCGTACACCGTTCCGCTATCCCCTTACCATAGATATGGTAAGGGGATATCGGAACGGTGTACGAGATACGGGAATGAGATACGGGAGCGGGATTCGGGAGCGGGATACGGGAGCGGGATACGGGAGCGGGATACGGGAGCGGGATACGGGAGCGGGATACGGGAGCGGGATACGTGAGCGGGATACGGGAACGGGATGCGGGAACTGGATACGGGAACGGGATACGGGAACGAGATACGGGAACGGGATACGGACACGAGATACGGGAACGGGATACAAGAACGGGATACAAGAACGGGAACGGGATACGGAATACGAGATACGGACTACGGAATACGGAATATGGGTTACGGGAACGGGATACGGAAACTGGATACGGGAGCTGATTAAGGGATAAGGTAACGGTATACGGGATACATGTACTGGATACGGGGACGGGATACGGAAACTGTATACGGGAACAGGGAACAGGATACGGGCACAGGATACGGGCACGAGATATGGGAACGGGATACGGGATACGGGAACGGGAGACGGGAACGGGATACGGGAACGGGATACGGGAACGGGATACGGGAACGGGATACGGGAACGGGATACGGGAACGGGATACGGGAACGGGATACGGGAACGGGATACGGGATACGGGAACGGGATACGAGAACGAGATACGGGAACGGGATACGGGAACGGGATACGGGAACGGGATACGGGAACGAGATACGGGAACGGGATACGGAAACGGGATACGGGAACGGGATACGGGAACGGGATACGGGAACGGGATACGGGAATGGGATACGGGAACGGGATATTGGAATGAAATACGGGAATGGGATACGGGAACGGGATACAGGATACGGGAACGGGATACAGTTACAGGATATTGGAACGGGATACGGAAACGGGATACGGGAACGGGTTATGGGAACGGGATGCGGGAAGGAGATACGGGAACGCGATGCGGGAACGGGATAGGGGAACTGGAACAGGATACGGGAACAGGATACGGCAACAGGATACGGCAACATGATACGGCAACAGGATACGGCAACAGGATACGGCAACATGATACGGCAACAGGATACGGCAACATGATACGGCAACAGGATACGGCAACAGGATACGGCAACAGGATACGGCAACAGGATACGGCAACAGGATACGGCAACAGGATACGGCAACAGGATACGGCAACAGGATACGGCAACAAGATACGGGAACAGGATGCGGGAACAGGATACGGGAACAGGATACGGGAACAGGATACGGGAACAGGATACGGGAACGGGATACGGGAACGGGATACGAGAACGGGAACGGGATACTGGTACGGGATACTGGTACGGGATACTGGTACGGGATACTGGTACGGGATACTTGTACGGGATACAGGAACGGGATGCGGCAACGGGATACGGCAACGGGATACGGCAACATGATACGGGAACAGGATACGGGAACGGGATACGGGAACTGGATACGGGAACGGGATACCGGAAAGGGATACCGGAAAAGAATACGGGAACGTGATACGGGATACGGAAATGAGATACGGGAACAGCAACAGGCACGGAATACGGGAACGGGGTACGGGATACGGGAGAAGTGATCCAGAAACGGGATACGGGACACGTGATACGGGATAAGGGATACAGGATGCGGGATGCAGGATGTTATGTTGTTATGCGGGAAACAGGATACCGGAATGGGATACGAAGGGGATACAGGATACGGGAACGAGATATTAGCTGGCTATATAAATTGAAGGCTATATAAATTGCGCATCGCGCAATACAGGCCCTCTAGTAAATCCTAAAAGATGACCCGCCGCCGCCGCCGCCGCTGCCGTCGCCGGAGTGACGCCCGAAATCGGTTCCTGTGCAGCCGTCTGATGAGTTATGAGGGTGATTTTGTCAGGACTTTTGGGTCCCTTGATTCAACAGGTCATATTAAATTTTGAGCTGAATAAGACCGACGGTGCGGCGTCCGCGTGTGCGCGCGTGCGCCCTTCGTTTAACATGGGAAACGCGACATTCGGAAATCGCGAAAAACGGGCAAGTTCCTCGCGGTTCCCCGGCCGCTTGCTCGGCAACCAAGAGTCGCAGCGGTATGCGAGCAACACTATGTGATAGATAATCGATTGGCCTGGCGTATAAGATGTCGTTGAGAACGATGCGCGTGCCACGTGCAAAGTTGTGACCACTTTAATGATACAATTGGCCTATTCAGGATTTAAATTGGTGCTCGGAAACTGTTTGACGTAGAACGCTGATCTGGGCACCATTGTGCAGGCGCAAAGACCTTCTTCAAATTATATTTGTTTCTCAAAGCTGTGAGACTAATATTTTGGCGTTGAAGTTGAAATGCAATATTTTTGGACCATTTAATGCTTCACACCGCCGTAACACCCAAAATCAGGACAAATTTGACCGGAAAATGTACATAGATGGATAGCGTCGTTCTTCCTGACCTATATCCACCCAAAATATTCTGCTAATCACTCATAGGTAACTTATGCTGAAGTCAAACGTAAACGATTACCGACGCTATGCGCCAATCGGGCGCAGGCCGGCGGCCGGAGATAGCTCCCGCCCGCAATAACGTAACGTCCGGCTCGTTGGCTTGCGTAGTCTGGCGCCGGCGGCGGCGCCGCCCGCCCGCAATAACGTAACGTACGGCTCGTTGCTCGTGATAGGTAGGTCTACTAACATGCCAAGATCCGCGAGCACTGGCGAGTACCTAATATTCCGCTAACATATTATCGTGAGTCATTTATAATGCATGTATATTATGTAAGCCTACCACACACTACGATCGCTTAATTTTGCCCAAGACGGACACTGCTTCGGTCAAATTCATCCATGAGCGCATGAGTAGCTGACGTCGCACCTCCCTCGCGAGGATATTTTGTTGAAGCCGGTTGACATATTTCAAGCATTTAAACCTCTAGAATGTATTGGCAGAGACTGCGATACGGCAACGAGATACGGTAAGAAGATATGGGAACGAAATACGGCAACAAGATACGGAAACTGGGTACTTGAAAGGGATGCTGAAACTAGATACGGGAACAGGATACGGGATACGGGATCAGAATACGGGAATGAGCTACGGGAACTAGATATGGTAAGGAGATATCGGAACGTTGTACGAGATACGGGAACAGGATACGGCAATGAGCTACGGGAATCAGATATGGTAAGGAGATATCGGAACGTTGTACGAGATGCGGGAGTGAGATACGGGAGCGGGATACGGGAACGGGATACGGAATCTGGATACGGGAGCTGATTAAGGTATACGGGATACTGGTACGGGATACGGGATCAGAATACGGGAACGGGATACGGGAACGGGATACGGGAACGGGATACGGGATACGGGATACGGGATAAGGGAACGGGATACGGGAACGGGATACGGGATACGGGAACGGGATACGGGAACAGGATACGCGAACGGGATACGGGAACGGGATACGCGAACGGGATACGGGAACGGCATACGGGCACGGGATACAAGATACGGGATTTGGATACGGAACGGGATATGGGAACGGGAAAATGGAAGGGGATTCGGAAACTGGACACGGGAGCGGGATAAAGGATACGGGATTGGATACGTGAACGGCATACGGGATACGGAAACGGGAAACGAGATACGGGATGCGGGATACGGGATACGAAAACGGGATACGGGAACGGGATACGGGAACGGGATACGGGAAAGGGATACTGGAACGGGATAGGGAAAGGGATACGGAATACGGGAACGGGATACGGTAACGGGATACGGTAACGGGATACGGGAACGGGATACGGTAACGGGATACGGGAACGGGATACGGTAACGGGATACGGTAACGGGATACGGTAGCGGGATACGGGAACGGGTTACGAGAACGGGATACGGGAACGGGATACGGGAACGGGATACGTGAACGGGATACGGGAACGGGATACGGGAACGGGATACGGGAACGGGATACGGAAACGGGATACGGTAACGTGATACGGGAACTGGATACTGGAACGGGATACGGGAACGGGATACGGGAACGGGATACGGGAACGGGATACGTGATACGGGAACGGGATACGGAAACAGGATACGGAAACGGGATACGGGAATGGATACGGGAACGGGATACGAGAACGGGATACGAGAACGAGATACGGGAACGGGATACAAGAACGGAAACGGGATACGGAATACCAGATACGGACTACTGAATACGGAATACGGAATACGGAATAAGGAATACGGAATACGAGATACGGTAAACGGCTAGCATATATAAATTAGCTGGGTATATAAATTGCGCATCGCGCAATACCGGCCCTCTAGTAAATCCTAAAAGATGACCCGCCGCCGCCGCTACCGCCGCCGCCGGAGTGACGCCCTAAATCGGTTCCTGTGCAGTCGTCTGATGAATTATGAAGGTAATTTTTTCAGGACTTTTGGGTCCCGTGATTCAACAGGTCGTATTCAATTTTGAGCTTAATAAGACCGACGGTGCGGCGTCGGCGCGTGCGCGCGTGCGCCATTCGTTTAACATGGGAAACACGACATTCGGAAATCGCGAAAAATGGGCAAGTTCCTCGCGGTTCCCCGGCCACTTGCTCGGCAACCAAGAGTCGCAGCGACCAAGAGTCGCAGCGGTATGCGAGAAACACTATGTGATAGATAATCTATTGGCCTGGCGTATAAGATGTCGTTGAGAACGATGCGCGTGCCACGTGCAAAGTTGTGACCACTTTAATGATAAAATTGGCATATTCAGGATTTAAATTGGTGCTCGGACACTGTTCGACGTAGAACGCTGATCCGGGCACCATTTTGCAGGCACAGCGACCGTCTTCAAATTATATTTGTTACTCAAAGCTGTGTGACTAATATTTTGGCGCTGAAGTTGAAATGCAATATTTTTTACCATTTAATGCTTCACACCGCCGTAACACCCAAAATGAGGACAAACTTGACCGGAAAATTTACACAGACGGATAGCGCCGTTCTTGCTGACCTATATCCACCCCAAATAATCTGCTAATCGCTCATAGGTAACTTATGCTGAAGTCAAACGTAAACGATTATCGACGCTACGCGCCAGTCGGGCGCCGGCCGGCGGCCGGCGATAGCTCCCACCCGCAATAACGTAACGTCCGGCTCCTTGGCTTGCGTAGTCTGGCGCCGGCGGCGCCGTCCGCCTGCAATAACGTAACGTCCGGCTCGTTGCTCGTGGTAGGTAGGTCTACTAACATGCCAAGATCCGCGAGCACTGGCGAGTACCTAATATTCCGCTAACATATTATCGTGAGTCATTTATAATGTATGTATATTATGTAATCCTACCACACACTACGATCGCTTAATTTTGCCCAAGATTGACACTGCTTCAGTCAAATTCATCGATGAGCGCATGACTAGCTGACGTCGCACCTCCCTCGCGAGGATATTTTGTCGAAGCCGGTTGACAGATTTCAGGCATTTAAACCGCTAGAATGTTTTGGCAGAGACTGCGATACGGCAACGAGATACGGTAAGAAGATATGGGAACGAAATACGGCAACAAGAAAAGTGGGCATTTTCTACTGTATGCAATATGCATGATAAGCAGCTTGATGCATGTTTTAATTTTAAGTATGCTGCTCCTTGCATAAGCTGTCAAAAAATTTAGTGGATGTTAACGCAGAGAATTGTAGGACTGACGTCCTTAAATAGCAATGATTGCAGCAATAAATATGATTGCGTGTCACAGTTCTGGCCGATGGTGGGCTGGGCTGACTGCTTTTGGTTTTAGAGCTATTGCGAAAGTCGGGGGAGGGGGGGGGGGGCGACCCCCCCCCCCCCCCCCTCCCCCGACTTCCAGCCAATGGCGGGTCAAGTCTAGCGTTCTCCCGACTGAGCTATTTCGACAATGAGCGTGATCCTCGTCATAGTTCTGGCCGATGGTAGGCTGGGCTAAAGTGGTGACGCGGCTTTCCTCTTCTTTCCCATTGCTGTCTTTAAGTAGCACTGTTTGCACGACCCGCACTGGAGCTCCACGCCACCACCTGCGATCGCCCGCCTGCACACCGTGCGGAGCGCCCCGGTCACGCGTCCGACCCTGGTCAAGGTCACACGACGACTGCTTTTGGTTTTAGAGCTATTGCGAAAGTCGGGGGGGGCGACCCCCACCCCGACTTCCAGCCAATGGCGGGTCAAGTCTAGCGTTCTCCCGACTGAGCTATTTCGACAATGAGCGTGAACAAACTAAGCGCCGTGGTTGCCTAAGTGCGGCATTCAGAGCACTCTATTCACGGCATGCCGTACTTACGCATTCACGGCATTTGGTAAGATTGGGCACTGGGCCCAATCTTACCCCAGGAGTCGTGGGGGATAAACACAGCGGGTACACTGTGACTTAAAGCGCGACTCATCTGACTCATCTGATGTCCGTGAGAAGATGTGCACCCTCGGTGCCCGTGCCGGGAACGGCGGAGACGTCATCGGAGATTTGTTACCTATTTACTAACCCCGTCTTCGTGTCTACCGACAGGCTGGCGACCCAGCCGCAGCTGGCGCCACCCAGCGGCGGCCTGAGTTTCGGTCAGGTGTACGGCATGGCGGACTACCTGACGGTGCCGCTGGGCCGCGCCGGTTACCGCGTCTACAAGGCGGTGCCGTTCGGCGAGTTCAGCACGGTGATGCCGTACCTGTCCAGACGGGCGGCTGAGAGCCGGCTGGTGCAGCAGGGTGTCCGACTGGAGCGTCAGTTGCTGCTGAAGGAGCTGGCCAGCAGGATCAGCAGGATGGGCAGAGTCAGATCAGCAGCCTGCTGAGAGGCTCAGCTCAACAGGAGGGGCAGGCTCAGCTCAGCTGCCGGCTGAGAGGCTCAGCTTAGATGCCTTGATTGCAGTATTGTGTGGATACAGGGTGGATACAGGGTGGATACAGGGTGGATACTGAGTAGAAACGAGAAACATTGACGGCGAACCTAGAACTGATGGATACATACAAGATTAAGGGCTAGTTTACACAGAACCAGTACATATTAAATGCACGAATAGTGGCGGCCGTCATGACACACGGTGTGAGTGGCCGCCGGCAGGAGAGGGCCGAAATTAGAGGTGAGTGGCTGCCGGCAGGAGAGGGCCGAAATTAGAGGTGAGTGGCTGCCGGCAGGAGAGGGCCGAAATTAGAGGTGAGTGGCTGCCGGCAGGAGAGTGCCGAAATTAGAGGTGAGTGGCTGCCGGCAGGAGAGGGCCGAAATTAGAGGTGAGTGGCCGCCGGCAGGAGAGGGCCGAAATTAGAGGTGAGTGGCCGCCGGCAGGAGAGGGCCGAAATTAGAGGTGAGTGGCTGCCGGCAGGAGAGGGCCGAAATTAGAGGTGAGTGGCCGCCGGCAGGAGAGGGCCGAAATTAGAGGTGAATGGCTAGTGGCTGTTGGACAAACCGTATTTACGTCATACAATGCGTTGCACGGCTTGTGCATTGTCATAGTGCCCGTTACTTTCATCGGTTTCCAAGTGATCTTTATCTATCTCCTATCTCCTATCTCCTATATATCTATTTGAGTAGTGTCCGTTTTGCACTCAAAACACAGCAAGGTTTTCGTATCTGTCCGCGAATGGAATGCGGCTTAAGCAGGTGCGTTAGTGAGGTGGAGTCTTTCGGCCAGGAGATTGCCGAGAATTTAATCCGAGCCGAGGTCCAGGCCGGCCGAGTGGTACAGGGACAGGGAGTTTCGGTGGTTGGTGGAAGGGGGTCATGCGGGAGGGGGGGGGGGGGGTGATGGGAGAGGGGAGGGGGGTGTACGAAGCAGAGTTCGGCATGGGCTGGGCTGGCCCTATGGGCCATGGGCCTGGGCCGGGCCTCAACTTTAAGGAAATCACTGGGCTCTGGATGGGCCTGGGCCTGACAATTTTGAAGTAATGCGCGCGTCGCACAAGCTCAGGTCAGAGCTCAAAAATATTTTAACCGGCAGTTCACTTACACAGCAACACACTGTTGTAGTGGATGTGGCTTTTTGTTTTTTTGGTTAGCATCATAGTTGGTTCATTGTTTCACATTTATAGTATACAAGTAAATATGCTAGGCTAATGATTGCAAATTTTGTGAAAATAATGATATGCTTAATCTGAACTGGCCGGACCGGGACTGGGCCTCAATATTATGAATTTGGCTGGGCCTGATCCGGGCTTGGGCTTGGTGTTCATGGGCCTGGGGCCTGGGCCGGGCTGGGCTGGGGGTTGGTGGGCCTGTGACGAACACTGGTATGAACCAACCAGTCTCGAAACCCGCTCAAAAGGGCACCGAAGCTCCGTCCAGGGCCGCTGCAACTCTGCACGTAACAGTAGCTGCACATACCGCACCGGCGTCATGATGTCACTGAATTCACGTGTCTTTGTAAGCATGGAGCCTCCGTCCAGGAGAATCCCGAGAAATAGTAATAGTTGAGCGGCGTCTGTAGTTCCGAGCTGGGAAAACACAGCCAACAATCTGCGTGTAATTCACGTACCTTTGTGCATAGGGAACCTCCATTCCGGAGAAATTCGTTAAATTACAAGTGCGTTAAATAGCTATAGCTATGTGCTGAGATGGGTTGGTTGGAGTTCGAGATGGATTGGGGGTGAAGTAAAAAAGTTCAGTCAGAAGTCAAAAAGTAAAAAAAAAGTCAGTAATAAAGTCAAAAAGTCGAAAAAGTCGAAAAAGTCGAAAAAGTCGAGCCCCGCAAGCCCCGCTAGCCCCGCAAGCCCCGCAAGTCCGCCATGTCCCGCAAGCCCCCCCCCCCGCAAGCCCCGCAAGCCCCGCAAGCCCCGCAAGCCCCACAAATTCCCCAAGCCCCGCAAGCCCGCGAAGTAAAAAAATACAAATCTCCATCCATCTATCGGGATTGCGAATCTATGGGATTGCGACGCGGAGCGAGCACAAGGCGCTAGTTGTTTAACCCTATTAGGGTCGGGGGGGGGGGCTAAAACGACCCCCTTAAGGTTTTTCCGCTCCTGTCCCCAAACCAGTAGAGATACGGCCATCGAACTTCTCGATTTTTCCTAAATATTCATTGGACACATTTGGGAAAATGTTCCAAATTGTCAGCTTACCAGGGCAATTGTCAGCACTCCAGGCGTGGTTTTTGGGTGGCATGTTTTGGTTTTCAGTGTGACTCGGCTTTCAAAGGGAATCAGTTCCCATTATCTAACCGTTGTAGAAACGAGCCTACGACTTTCACACCTTTTTTACTGCTTTTTGTTAACATATTGAACATGTTTTACATTTTTGGATTGCGCATGGGCGCCTTCAGGGACGTATTTTGGAAGGCATTTTGGGTCACTGGTATTTCATCGAAATCTGAAAGATAAGAATTTATAACTCAGTGAACATTCTTAGCTGTTCTTTGCATAACTTGTGTGATTTTCTACATTTTTGGGTTGCCTACAGGCGACTCCAGGAACGGGTTTTGGGGGGCATGTGTACACACATTGTGTTTAGTAACTCAAAACGTTATTTCGCGGTGGACTATCTCGTGTAGTATCATCTGCATGGATCACAATTGTATATTGTGGCATAGGAGGTTCTAGGGGTGGGACACAAGCGCATTTCTCAATCTCCCCTGGAGCCTGGGCGGCTCCAGGGATGACATTAGGGGAAGTTGTGGACCCACGACGTGTAACTACATAGCAAAAGATGTCAACTTAAAACTTGGTGACATGTTTTAGCACTGCCTTGCACACGTTTCCTATTTTTGTGAAATTTTTGGTTTTCCAAGGGCGACTCCAGGGACGGATTTTGGGGGCATGCGTTTGACTCTGTTCACACGCGTTGTGTTTAGTGCCCCTGAACGTTATTTTGCAGTGGGCAATTCCATGCAATATCATCTGCATAGATCACAATGGAATTTTGGGGCTAGGCGGTCCCAGGGATGAAATTAGGAGGAATTGTGGACCAATGGCGTGACACTACATAGCAAAAAATATAAATAAGCAAAGATAAAATTATCCTCCCTTCCTCTCCTGAGCACGCCACTGCACAAATAAAAAACTGTCATAATTTACTTTCTCATGCATAAACATATAACTATAAGCATCTACAACAGAAATCGAAGTGGCAAACATATTATAGTGACATCTTTAGATACCCCCTTTGGAATTGACTGAGGACGCCATTGGGCTATTTTCCCAAAGCTTTAAGAAGCAGTATATGTTAGAGCATACAATTAGGTGGCAAAATCCAACGACATGAAAACATTGCGTTCAAACAACATCCCAGGGCAAAGGATCTAAAATGCATGGTTTCCTCCATTTTGTTTGCTATCTGTATCTGCCCATGACAAAATATTGCATATTTATGAATACAAAAATGTAGTTCATGCTCCAAGGAATCGAATTCCGCTTTCCCTGAGACAATCAGTCCAGCGGTGTCCGAGATACGAAGGGGGAGCCGAATAGCCCCCCCCCCCGACAGATTCGTATTTTTGTAGCGCGACAATAATAGGGTTAAACTTAGCATCTGTACAGTGTGTGCCATAACTTTTATCCCCGAGCTGTGTTTCTGTTTTAACGTGTACTTGGGCTGATGTACCATGTCCTATACAGATTTCGTTGTTCGTATATGTTGTGGCTTAAACTTAAAATGGTATGTGTGTTCATATTTCGAATACAACACCTCTGGGCATTGTTAAGTTTTCGAACCAGACTGACAAGTATTCAGTCCTTGTGCCAGTGTACGTTGTGATCGGCGTCGGTGCGTCTTGTACTGACTGCATATTGTATCTAATGGCAAGCCATTGTGTGTGTTACCGCTGTTTTCTTGTGTTTTGCAATAAATAAATATAATCGACAAATGGTTTAGGGTTGGTGACGAATGTTTCGTACACTCTATATGCAATCAAGTTTTGTTGTGGGGATGGGTAAGCATTAATCCGGCATTGACTGGGGTCTCAGCAGAACGCCTTTAACTGGGGGGGGGGGGGGGGGGGGGGTGTTAAACGCACCCTGGTTATCTTCCGAACCAATTATCGCAGCGAGACGCGCAATGCGGCGATCGAAAGCTCTCAATGAGACAAATGTAAATCATGCTAAAAATGTCAAAGTGAGGTAAAATGTCAGGTCACGGTCAGGTCAAAGGTCAAAATCGGCGTATTTGAGTTTATGGGCCATACTTTCCATCCAAACCCTTCGATTGCGACAAATTTCACCCAAAGTGCTGTCAAAGGTATGATACATATCCCGCATGAGCTAAAGTGAGATTGTTGGCCAAGGTCAAGGTCAGGTCACAAAAGGTCACTATGCTCAAAATATCTACGGAGGTCATGCAACACATGTTTTATGAGTTATTTTCAACGTATAATTCGATAGTTATGGTCATTTTACCATCTTACTTCATTTGCGTGAAGTAAATGTCAATTTTAGGTCAAGTTCAGGTCACCGAAGGTCAAAATTTTGAATAGTTAAATATAAATAAAAAAGGAATGCTGCTAAACCAGTTTTGTCTCAGAAATACATTGGTGGACTTTAGATGTCATAAGTCGGTCATAAATGGAGATATCAGTTTGAAATTTGGTATGGTAGTTTCCTATGTATGGTTCTCCGACATATCTTCCGATTTAAAAAAAAAAATATTTTAGAAAATTTTGATTTTGTGATCATTTCTAAAAAAAAAATAGTTTTTAGGAGGAAAAAACTAACATTTTCACAAATCCGAGATAGCGAGTTTGTAGCCATTGCAATTTTCTATCTTTTGGCGTTTTTTGATTGCATTTTGTTTCAAATGTGGCACCTGTACGGTCTGGCAAAGTTTCGATGATTTTTGTGTCAAACTCGTGTGTGTAGTGACGTCACTAAATTCGCTATAACTCGAGAGAAAAAAATCGACGAAATTCCTTCATTTTTCTCACACAAGACGCCAAAATGATGTATAAGAAAGTACTCGAAGTTTCACGTTGATAGCGCTATTAGTTTTTTCAGATATTGCGAAAAGTCATCAGGGGGGCGTTAAACTCCCCCCCACCAGTTAATGGCGGGTTAAAGGTCTTACCTCAACCAGACCCACCAGATATTTGATTTGCTCCCATGCGGCGCCTCCGGTCTGCACAAAGAATATCAATTATCATAGAAAAACAAACTATCTCACACTCACACAACTGTTTGTATTTCGAATATACATCGTCAGCGTCATTAAAACGTCATTATCTCTATTTGTGCGCGTTCCTTCCGGTCTTGTTTTATGGGTATCAAACCGTAGGTTATATTTAGGTGGTGATAGACAAAGACACCAGCTCAGGTGCACTGGCGGATCCAGCCTCTCCGTGTGTGTGTGTGGGAGGGGGTGCGCCTTTTTGTGGCAAAAAAGTACCCCCCTCATTTTTTTTCCTCTGCGGATTTGGGCCGGTCATCTTATTTTGGTATTCGAGCTCAAGAAATTCACTTTCCAAATTAACACAAATTGATTTTGTGGATTTTTTTATCGAAAAAAAAATAAGTATCTTTTTTTTATAAAAAAAAACAATTCGAAAATCCAAGACCAACATTTTGAAGACAATGTCATTTCATTTCTTTTGACGTTTGTATTTGCAATTTGCTTCAAAACTCTATTTTCTACGATTTTTGCGAACATTTATCGTTTTTACACCAAAAATAGCATGAAAGTTGTGTCATTAAAACGTCATTATCTCACAAAATGCTTCATCAATTTCATTGAAATTTAGTGAGACGACGTACAATTGATACAGCACAAGGTACTGAGATTGTCACGTTGATATATATCATGGTTTTTAACTTATTTAGCAAATCCGGGAGGAGAGGAGGGGCAGATTCTGCCCTCCTCCCCCCCCCCCCCCCCCCCCCGTCCCCCCAAGCGGGGCGCGGGTTAAGTGTCACCGGGGCTGCTTGAATTGCATCAGGTGCGCTGCTTTGTCTGTTATTGAAAGAAAGGGATACATAACAACTTCAAATTAAATCACTCGAGAGAAGAAAAACTTCCGTTTTCATGAAGTTTTCTCCTTAGATCATTTATTTTCACGTTCAGTGCAGGGAACGCGCGGGGGCATGCTTGCATTAAATCCCCCCCCCCCCGATTCCTGTGGTGGGGGGGGGGGGCGCTTGCCCCTGATGCCCCCCCCCCCCCCCCCCCCCCTCCCTGGATCCGCCAGTGCTCAGGTGTCCGAATATCTAACTAGTTCCCATTACACGTGACGCTTTAAAGGTGAGCAAACGTGGGAATTGAGCCATCCACACAAGTTCGTACATATAGGTGTGACCACCGGTGAGACCGATTTGTGCTGCTCAGTCGTCACATCTTCTCCCGGTGAGACCGATCAGGCCTTAAGCCTTATCGGTCTCACCGGGGGCAGAAGTGACGACTGAGCAGCACAAATCGGACTCACCGGGGGCAGAAGTGACGACTGAGCAGCACAAATCGGACTCACCGGGGGCAGAAGTGACGACTGAGCAGCACAAATCGGACTCACCGGGGGCAGAAGTGACGACTGAGCAGCACAAATCGGTCTCACCGGGGGAAGAAGTGACGACTGAGCAGCACAAATCGGACTCACCGGGGGCAGAAGTGACGACTGAGCAGCACAAATCAGTCTCCTAAGCGTGACGGCGACTCTGCATACTAACCGGAGTCAACCAACGCAAACCCAACGTAAGATAAACGACGGCAGACATTTAATAACAAGACCTTCATAATGCTCTTATAGTTCCGTTTATGGAGCAGTTCATTGAAGACGATATGTGTTTATCTGGTGCATGTTAATATTTCGGTCAAATCCTACTATTTCATCGGTTGCAAGGCACTGGCGAATCCAGCCTCTCTCCGTGGGTGGGTGGGTGGGTTGGGGGGCATGAAAGGTACCCCATTTTTTCCCCTCTGCGGATTTGGGCCGGTCACCTTATTTTGGTATTCGCGCTTAAGAAATTCACTTTTCAAATTCACAACAAAACAAAAATTTGGTGGATTTTTTATCCGAAGAAGTAGAAATTTTTATTTTTGGGGGTCAAAAACAAAAAATGTAAAAATCCAAGATTGCCATTTTGAAGAGAATGTCATTTCCTTTCTTTTTACGTTTTTGTATTTGCAATTTACTTCAACAACTCTATTTTCTACGATTGTTCAAAACATTTATCGTTCTTCCACCAAAAATGGCATGACATGGCGTCATTAAAACGTCATTATCTCCCAAAATACTACATCAATTTCATTGCAATTTGATGAGAAGACGCAGAATGGATGCAGCATAAGGTACTGAAAGTTTGACGTTAATGTCTATCACAGTTTTCAAGTGATTGAGAAAATCCGGGAGGGGGGGGGGCAAATTCTGCCCCCCCCCCCCCCCCCCCCCCCGGGGCGCGGGTTAAGTGTCACCAGGGCTGCTTGAATTGCATCAGGTGCGCTGTTTTGTCTATCATTGAAAGAAAGGGATACATACAAACTTCAAATTAAATCACTCGAGAGAGAAAAAAAACTTCCGTTGTCATGAAGTTTTCTCCTAAGAATATTGTTTTTCACGTTCAGTGCAAGGAACGCGCGGGGGGGGGGGCATACTTGTATTGAATGCCCCTCTCAGATTCCTGTGGAGTGGGGGGGGGCATTTCCCCTGATTCCCCCTGGATCCTCCAGTGCCAGCAGTTACCGTCAAGGAGAGCCTCTGCCAGACACTTAAACTTTCCTTCATTGCCTCTATCAGGACATTCTTGATGCTGTTTTCGTCCATGGTAGTCGCTCACCACCGCCACCGATCAACACTGAGTCGCTATCACTTGGCTCAGCTCGGCCAGCCACTCGCAGTGTCCACTGGGGCGCGAGCGGCGGGCGGGCGGAGCGGGCGCGGCGCGACCTGACCCGGCGGCGGTCAGAGGTCAACTGTAATTATTTATCAAATTAGTAAGCACAAATTTAATTATTGTCTCACCATTGCACACTGTTGCTATTTGATGTCAGAGCGGTCATAACCTAATAACTTCCAAAGTACTGGTGCTATATTGACAAAAAAAGGCACAATCTCAAAAGATTTGAGCTGGCACATCATGTCAATATTGAAGAAAATAAGTGTTTGTCAATGGCGGACCTAGGTTGTGAAAAAACTTTATATTTTTATGGCATCGCATTTTATATGGCATGGAAGTCTCAAAACTCTCCTAACATACATCCAAAAGCACATTGCCGTAATATTTCGCCAGCAATGGCCAACAAAACAAGAACTTTTCAGAACCCCCCACCCGCTCGAAAGGTTCGATGTCATTGTGTGCCCGTACAAGTTTTGAAGCCGTGGCGACTCCACTGGCCGTGCGGAGGCATTCCTTACACCAGTAACAGTTGACTGTGTTCTCGGCGGTCAGTGCTGTCCCTCCACATGTGGCGCAAGCTGCTTCTAAAAGGCTTAAAAGGCAAGCTGCTTCTAAAATGACACCGGAAGGAAGACGCTTCCGCCGGAAATGAACCGTTTCCGCCGGAAATGAGCCGTTACCGGTAGTGAAGCGGTGATGCCGCTTACGATTCGGAAGCAAACAGAGATCAGAAGCAGATTGCCCGAATTTTACAGATAGTCCTTTGCTGCTCTGTGATTTTGTAACCAAAGGGCTCCGAAGAGATGGTGCTTGGTTCCATGCGTGATCTATGCCAATAAAACGTGATGAGCGAATATATTTGTCTGATTAAGGTCAGGACAGTTGAGCAGCCGACAAAACATGCACTTATCCGGGATTCGTGGACATAGCTGCCGGGGAGAGCCTTGAAATCACAAGAAAACAAATCCGGAACCATTTTCCTTGTCAACACTTCCAGCGATATCTTTACATAAATATCATGTAACTCACACACCAAATGCAGTTCAGACTTAGCGTGATTAAACATTAGTAGCTCAGAAGAAATATAATTATCCCTGAAATAACAATCGCAAAGCATCTTTGAATAGTTCTGATTTTAGTTGTCGAACATAGCTAGGTACCTATACCTATATTTGTGCACTTCAATTGATCCTTTCCCGCTTTGCCACTAGCAAAAATAATCATTCTTCTCAGCCACTGCCATGAGTGTATAGCTTGGCCCTGTGCCGACTCTGCCAACCTAACTCTCTGAATCAGAGGAGACCCAGAGCCCTTCCGATCCCTCCTGACCCCCCACCCCTACCGCCCCCCGCCTCCTGTCCTCCCCAACCCATCTCCTGCCCTCCCCATCTCCTGCACCCCCCCCCCCCCTACCTCCCCTCTCCTGTCCTCCCCAACCCATCTCCTGCAGTGTAATGCGTGAGCGCGACCGGGCCTACCGGGAATGGCACAGGTACGGTACGGAGACCGCCCTAATCGAGTATCGGCGGCTCCGAAACCGGGTTAAGAGTTGCTGTGCCCGGGCGAAACGCGACTTTCTGTGCGCGACCATGCTGTCTGATCGTGTGAGTTTCTGGCGCGGGATCCGTGAGTTCGCCCTTCGACCCACTAGAGGGGAAGGTGGCGGCGCCGAGGATATGCCGATGGACCGAGCTGACGACTTCAATCGCCATTTCGCCTCAGTCGGGCCTAAGATAGCTGCCGAGCTGGCAGCCGGCTGCCACAGCGTGCCACCTCTCCCTCTGAGACCACCGTGCGTCACCACAGCCCGGCTAGTCTTACAACCGGTGATGCTTTCTTTGCTTTCTAGAGCCTTGAAAGAACATTCCTCTTCTAGGGCTGTTGGACTCGATGGTGTGCCGCTACTTGCATTGAAAAACTGTTTCGCTGCCTTAGGGCCTCACTTGCTTCATCTCGTCAACACTTCTGTCATCACTTGCGCCCTCCCAAGTGACTGAAAAATTGCCTCAGTTCTTCCTCTTCATAAATCTGGGCTTCGCGACGCTCCTGGCAATTTTAGGCCGATATCGATTTGATCAGTGTTGTCAAAATTATGCGAGAAGGTTGTATGTACGCAGTTGTCGGCGCATCTCGTTTCCCACAACCTGTTGGCGCCTTCACAATACGCGTACAGGCCGTGCCACTCGACGGAGGAAGCCGTGGTCGACGCTGTGGAATGTATGACGCGCCGGATCGATACGGGACATGTCGTCGCCATCACCTCCGTCGACCTTAGTGGAGCCTTTGACAGCGTTGACCACGATGTCCTCCTGACCAAGCTACAGTGGTACGGCATCGATCCCGATGGTTCCGGAGTTACCTCGATGGACGGCTGCAGGTGTTAAGAGGCGGATCACTATCCCTTCCCTTATCCTACGGCGTCCCTCAGGGGTCCCTCGTGGGCCCAATCCTCTTCAGCGTCTTCACGAACGACCTTGCATCGTACCTTCCTCACGGGCGTCTGGTGTCCTACGCAGACGACACCCAGCTCCTCGACTCCGCCTTCCCAGCACACCTATCCCTACTAACATCCCGACAGGAGGATACCATCATTGCGGTGCAATCCTACTTCACTGCCAACTCCTTAAAGATGAACCCCACCAAGACCACCCTCCTTGTCGGTACTCCTCAAGCCCTTAAAAAGACTCCATCTTTTCAGCTCAACATCTCAAACCACACACTCAATCCCTTGCCGTCTGTGAAGATGCTGGGGGTCGCCATGGCCCGTAACTTGTCCTGGGAGGAGCACATTTCCAATTTAGTCAAAAAGTGCAACTCCATCCTGTTCTGTCTGTATAAAATTCGTCACCACCTCACACCCGAGACCCGCAAACTCCTAATCCAGACACACGTGTTCCCCCACATACTGTACTGCCTCTCCGTCTGGGGCGGGGCCGCTGCCTGCCACCTCAGCCGGGTACAAAAGGTGATACATTTCGCGGCAAGGGTGCACGGGTTCGCGGGGTCGTGATCATATCTCACTGGTCGTGGAGTCACTAGGCTGGCGTGGTATACGCAACCTCGTTGCGCGCCGCGACTGTATCGGCGTCTATAGGGCCTTAAACGATCCCAGCGCCCCGGCAGCGGTCCGATCGCTATTCACCCCTCGCACCGCTGTAAGTGAACGCCTCACGCGGGCTGCGGTGGCTGGTGCTCTAGAGCTGCCCGCTTTCCGGCTATCCATGTCGCTCAGGGCTTTTTCCTATAGGGCGGCCTCGTCTTGGAACCACCTGACGCCGGCCATTATGGCCTCCCGGAGCCCCGCCGTGCTAAAATCCCAACTCGAAAATTGTGACGACGGTGTGTGAAAGCTTGACTTCGTACGTTTTATTAACATAGTTACCATGATTTCTTGTGTGTGTGCGATGCGTGTTTTAAATTGTCTGTCGTGTTTTTCGTTTGTATCGCCCAACTTGTATCCCTTTCACTCGAATCGAACATTAAGCCATTTATATGGAATGATTCGCAAATACATGAATGAAAGGCGGCCAAGTCATCTGCTAAACAACCTCCTACTGGATTCACACTCTTCCTCCCCCACCCCCCTACTCCACCACAGTGACGTCATATCCGGCGTGGTGATGACGTCATGCGGCGCAGTATGACGCAGTCGTCCAAAATCGTCCTGGAGCTCCCCGGTCCGACGCAGCTTCGTCGGTTCCGACGATTCCCGTCGGCTCTGACGCTGCCAGCGGTGTGGTGGCTTTGGCAGCGGCGGCGGAGGGAGTAACCATGGTCACGTTGGACGCGGGGGGGGGGGGGGGGCGGCAGAGGTCGGGGGCTCATTGGGTCGGGGTCGGTGGATCGGGACGTCAGTCGGCGGCAGATCAGAGTAGGCAGTCGGCGGCAGCGCTCCTCAGAGGACCGTCTCGGACTGAGAAGGAGCAGGACTCGGTCTCCGCCAGCCACAGGTAGGTGCTGATGCAGCAGCTGTGCTGAAAGCCACCAGTCACGAGCGACTATCTACAGACGATCCCCATGGAACTTTTTCATATTTCTTCCGAGCCGTTAAACCTGACCAGGGTGTGGCAGAAAACAATTGTAATTAAAAATCGTAGAATGAAGAGTTTACATGTTGAATGTTTACATGTTTTTCTGAGTTCGAAGATTTCCACCGGGCCGTCGCTCGGAAAGTGGGAGGAGCTTGTTTGTGTGTTTGTGTGTGTGTGTCTGTCCAACGGAGCATATTGGCACGTGGAGCCCAAACGGCTGGACCAATTTGGCGCGGGTGGCACTGTTCGATGCGGCAACACTGCGGACAGATGTGGTAACCATTTTCTGGTAGATCACGTGGCATGTGCCAAGTGCCAAACAGTGGGCGCCAACATTTTTTATATTTTTCGCCTGCTCAGGTCACACGGTTGGTGACACAGACTTGATACTCGCAGGTCACGTGCGCGATACAGCGGCCCAAAATATATTAATGGCTGCCGATACTGAAGGGGGGCAAAATACATCTTCCAGGGGGGTAAAACCAAGTTTACCATTTTGAAGGAGCGGGCCTCCGCCGTTCAGCTGGTGTCGGCCGGCCGTGGATACTGTGGCTGCACAGCAGGATACTGCGCCGCACAGCACGGAGAGCCGCCGACACGCCGCCCCAGTGGCGGCTTTGTGTGGACGTCACAGTCTGAGGTCACCGCAACGGCCAGTCAGCAGTGGCCTGGCCGGCTGGGCCAATCTACGGAATTATCGTACGATTTTGACCCCAAGCAATGCCCGATCGCATTGCCGGCCTCTAGTTCAAAATCGTAGAAAGATGAGAAACATGTTTACATGTTTTTCAGAGTTCGAAGATTTCCACCGGGCTGTCGCTCGGAAAGTGGCAGGAGCTTTTGTTTGTGGTGTGTGTGTGTGTCCAACGGAGCATATTGGCACGTGGAGCCGAAACAGCTGGGCCGATTTCGACGCGTGGTAGCACCGTTCGATGCGGAAAAACAGCAGACAGATGATGGTACCATTTCGGGTCAATGGATGGCACATGGCACGTGCCAAGTGCGAAAAGTGGGCGCAAACATTTTTATTATTTTTCGCCTCCGCAGGTCACACGGTTGGTGACACAGACTTGATACTCGCAGGGTCACGGCGCGATATAGTGGCCCACAATCCATTAATGGCTGCCGATTCTGAGGGGGGCAAATAAACCCTCCAGGGGGTAAAACCAAATTACGATTTTGACCCCAAGGCAATGCACCGATCGCACTGACGGCCTCTAGTTCAAAATCGGTAGAAAGATGAGAAACATGTTTACATGTTTTTCAGAGTTCGAAGATTTCCACCGGACCGTCGTTCGGAAAGTGGAGGAGCGTGTGCGGGGTGTGCGTGCGTGCGTGCGTGCGTGCGTGTGTGCGTGCGTGCGCGCGCGCGCGCGCCGTGTGTGTGTGTGTGTGTGTGTGTGTGTGTGTGTGTGTGTGTGTGGTGTGTGTGTGTGTGTGTGTGTGTGTGTGTGTGTGTGTGTGTGTGTGTGTGTGTGTGTGTGTGTTGTGTGTGTGTGTGTGTGTGTGTGTGTGTGTGTGTGTGTGTGTGGGTGGGTGGTTGGGTGCGTGCGTGCGTGCGTGCGTGCGTGTGTGTGTGTGTGTGTGTGGGTGTGTGTGTGTGTTTGTGTGTTTGTGTTTGTCCAACGGACACTTTCCGCCAGTGGCCATGGTCATGAGGTGCCGCAAGGTTGTCGTGGAAAAATTAGTGTCGGGTGTCGTCACTTTACTGACCTGCCGCTGCATGTTCTGTTCCGGTACACAAGCACGCCAAGAATTGTGATGGCTTTGTCCTGGTTCAAGTTCACGTTCGTCGAAGCTGACCCGAGAAATGGGAGCTTTTTTAAGCGACGATTGCAGTATCCGAAAAGTATCGTTCAGTTTTTCAGGGGTTCACTTTGAACCATTGGAAGTGAACCATGCAGACAGGCTCAGTCAGATCCGCCTCCACGGTGAGACACAACTCAGCCAGATCGGGACGTGTGGCCGTGCGCTGTGATGATTTGTGAGTCATCTGCATATGATACAATAGATTGCATGGCGCGACAGATGGCATGGCAGGCTGTTGGTAAAAATGTTGAACATAATCGGCCTAGGATGCCTACCTTGGACCACTCCAAAAGTCACCTCCATGGTTGTGCTGCCCTCTACTGACTGGTTCGGCAGGTAAAATATCTAAGAACCAATGAGTCGAAATGCCGTACCAACTAAGCTTTGTAAACAGCTCATTTCGGTCTACACAGTCAAATGCCTTCGACAAATCACAGGAGATTATGCACGTCAATATGACGGTCTGACAGAGAAGTGTCAGAAAATAGATTTGTTATCACTAACCTCTCAAAGGTCATCTGAGGTCACAAGCATATTAACAATATTTTTACCAGAGATAGCTCAGCGATAAACTCAACGTCATTGTTTGTCCCGTCAAAACTCGCCGAATGATGTATCACATGACCACCGGGTAAGAGGACAACATTTGTATTCGACCTA